>QODF01000079.1:1461828-1487980 GCA_024372805.1 Oostethus manadensis | reverse complement strand
TATATATATATATATATATATATACGTATTTTTACCAGCATAGTTTGTGATTTTTGGGTTAGCGAATGAAAGATAAGTTACTTAAGTGTGAAAAAAACTAATTTTTTTAAACATTTACTGATGCAATACGTCAATGCAATACATCGATCTGGCTAACTTTTGTCTGTGCTTGTGCTTAAGGAAGGTGTAGTCACTCGTGCAATTCCAGCTGCATATGTAAGACATTTTTTATGACACACTTACTTTGTTTACAAGTAGACATGACGGCCGGAAGGATGTTCTGTGTGTGAGTACAGCTAACAAGCTAGGTGCAAAAGTAGACATGTTTTTCACACAGAACCTGCACACTAGTGATGGGTCGTTCATAAACGATTTGTTCATTTTGAACGAATCGTAAATGTGACTCGGGAAGAACGAATCGTCTCAGGGAGTGATTTGTTCATTCGTGCATGCGCATTTGCGTAACATTCTATCTGTTCCGTAGTGGAATCAGTTCACCTGTTTAGAGTCTTTGCGTTTGAGACGTTCGTTCATTACGCGACAGCCTCATAAGCCTAACCTATGCTGCATGAGCCGTTCTTTTTGACCAATCTTCTTATACAAATATATCAAGTTTGAATAGGAAAAAAAAATATTATGCAGTAAAAATTAACACTACTATAGAATAAGTTATGATTATTAAATATAAGTAAATTATTAAATATAAGTAAATTGTAAGCTTTGAATGTTTTATTAGGCTATGGTTTGCTTACAGTTGGACAAAGAGAAAAAAACAAAACAAATTAGGCAACTTAATATTTCATTTATATTAGTTTTTTTTTATAAAAAAAACCCCACAGATTCTCAAGAAACATGAACAAAATTACAATGTCACAAACGAGGAAAATGCGTTTTACACATCTTTTGATAGTTTTATGATAATTTCTAAATATGATCGTACATAAAACAAATAGAGTTTTACTTTAGTATTTGACTGCGGTACTGATCGGAAAAGTGGTCATGTGGCAAAAGAACAAATGACTCAAAACCGAAGACTCAAGAGATGAACTGATCAATTCTCTTTCCGGCTCATGCAGCATAGGTTAGGCTCACATGGCGCTGTCACGTAATGAACGAACGACTCGAAAAGGGACAGAGAGGTGAGGTGAGTGATTCATAGACAAAATACTCAGGTAAACACTGAATTCATCTTTTCAGTTTCTTATAGCATTATAATTTTGTCTTGTTGGTAGTGTGATCAATGTGTGTGTAAACAGTAGATGTGCTAGGGAAGAAACATGTTGCATTTTAATTATATTTTGCTAAAATGAACGAAATGACTCGAAGGAACGGGACTCAAAGATCTGAGTCGGTAAAATGATCCGAAGTTCCCATCAATACTGCACACTCTCAGGCCGCGCATGTCGTTATCGGGCCTTGTAAGACGCCCCTTACATTAAAGCGGTGAAACACAACACGGTGCGAATGTTGTGTCGCGCCATCAACTCATCCAACCCGAGTCGCTAAGAACATTGGAGCGGGCGGTTTAGTTTTTCTAATGACATTCTGCCACAATTTAGCCGTCCGTGATGCCGATTGTTCTCCGAGATTCCGCGTATATTGGCCGGATTCGCAATTCCGTGATCACCGGCTCCTGCATTTGCTTTGTAACTGCACTTATCCGAAATAACAGAGGCCATATAGCACAGAGTGTGAGAGGAGGACGCAAACAACACAAGCAGAGCTGTGTTAGCTACCGTTTTAACATTAACATCACATTTTACCAGCAACATCACGCTAGGTTAGCCTACTCACGAAAGAAAAAACAAAATGAAAGAAAAAACAAAACAAAAACAAAAATGGGGCCGGACGGTGGTCCTGTGGGTAGCACACTGGCCTCACAGTCAGGAGATTCAGGGTTCGAAACTCCGTTGGGCATCTCTGTGTGGAGTTTGCATGTTCTCCCCGTGTGTGTGTGTGGGAGGGGAGGGGGGGGGGGGGGTTCGGGTACTCCGGTTTCCTCCCACATTCCAAAAACATGCATTTTAGATTAATTGGCGAATCTAAATTGTTCATAGGTATGAATGTGAGCGTGAATGTTTGTTTGTCTATATGTGCCCTGCGATTGACTGGCGACCAGTCCACAGTGTACCCCGACTCCCGCCCAAAGCCAGCTGGGATAGGCTCCAGCATACCCGCGACCCTAATGAGGATAAGCGGCATAGAAAATGAATGAATGAAACTTGGAGCTCTCATGTCTGTAGCTTGATTAGACAGTAGGCAGTGCTTGATTTTAAAGATAGGCATAGAGAGCCTGCTTCTTCTTCTTTTTAAAAGCAGGCCTCTGTCAAGCGATGGGCTCATGCAACTTGAAGGAAGGAGGACTGTTTGAGAACCTCTTCTCTCAAAGGTAAGGTAAGGGACATGATAGGGATTGTACGGGTGAAGTGCAAGCATATTTGCATGAAATATTACCACTAATGTGACAATATTCCGTGGTAATTTTAGTCGCAATAACCATGTGAAATAGTCACACTGTTTCTTCTGTCGTTTGTTGGGGCAAGACTCAAATGGCAACTCACCTTTGGTACAATTTTCTACTAAAGTCAACTAAAGAAATGTTGATACATCGGAAAAGATGAGTATTTTATCAAACAGACAAGTTGCACTATTCCCTAATACGCCGCTATTCACCAGGGATGCCACAGTACCGGTAAATCCGTGTACTGTTCTGTCCATCCTACAGAGGATAATCCACCCTTATGGTCTGCGGATTTTCAATACATGCGTTGTGTGTGTGTGTGGGTGTGCCTGCCCAGGCTGAAAAAAAGCCCTCCTTGTGACATCCCTATCCCAGCTACGGTACCCGCCGGAACCCCTGCCTCCTGGTCCAACGTTGCGGTTATTTTTAATCTTCAATGTAAAGTGGCCCCCACATGCTTCCATTATGATAGATGAATATTTTTATTTTTTTACTTGAGAATTTTACATATCTTTCGATAGATTGCATTTTCACTGTCATGCTTAATAAAAATAAAAAAAACATTAACAATAATAATAATAATTAGGGATGTTCGATTCTGGCATAAAGATCTCGGTCTATATCGGTACCGTTTTTGTATCGGGTCGATCAGCCACCAATCAGTATCAGACGATTTCCTTGAAAACCCACGAGATCAGCAAATGCCTTCCAATGCCAATCCCAAAAACGGATCAGTGGTTGCCAGCACTGCAGCCCAGCTATCATTTTGTGCAGTGCAGTATCTTTACCTAACTAACATCGTCTTCCCACTTTTCCCCTCCCACAAAACACGGTTGGCAAGTTAAACAAGACAATGGACAGAGTATGGTGCGTTTTCGACTCTTTACACACAAAAAACAGATTGAAACCGTATTTCAAATATTAAGATATCGACCATAAGATGGGCTACCGGCCCCTTTGGACCCGTCACACTTTTTTTCATTGTAAGAAAACATGAATAATCAGGGGAAATGATGCATGATCGTAGACAACCACAATGTTTTGGTAATTGTTTCCAATACTCTATTGTTTAACAACAATTTAGCTGTAATCAGTATAATCACAAAATGTTTCATAATTTCATAAACATCAACGACAGATATACCATTTTTTGGGCCATATTAAGATCTGAGACGTATGAGAGATGAAAAATGTGAAATGTGAACTAATAAAAAAAAAAAGGGTTCTGCACACTAAAAACTTGGGAAAACCAAACGTTTAGATGGTAACAGTGTCTTCAGATGTGGAAAAATCAGTAGTAATATATTTTTTGTTGATATTCACCTTTAAACGTGCCTCTAAGCCATCTATTGCGGAGGACCTTAGCGATACAGAATTGTTGTATCAACTGCGTTGTCGCACACTAAACAAGCCCTAAAACTCGTGTTTCTTCAGCCGTGTCTTGTGAGGTTTACTTACGTCCATGCTGTTAATAGAGTGCGTTCGCTCTGTCTGTCTGTCTGAATGTGCTGACTCTCGCATTGCTCTGGAGGACTAAAAGCCCACCTTCGTTGAACGGGGGGGTAAATATGCAGGCGAGGGAGCAAAAGTGAGGAGGGCAGCAAAAGAGGCTCGGGAGGGAAACAACTACCCAGCTCAACCTGGGAATGTCTGGAAATGTAATTCCTATTTCTATACAGCTCTTTGATCGCAGGAGAGGGAGCGATCGCCGACAGTTTTGCTGTCATCACTTTCACTCGTACTCCAGCTGAATTATTTATGAAAGACCTCAATAGAGGCTAGGTGATGGCTAAAAGGCTTTTTACCAACAATACTAAAAGCAAAAAAAAGGTCCTCGAATGGACAGAAAAAGGAATGTCAAACACCATGTGACGTTAAAAGACTCGGGTACAAAAACGACGTTAAGTAAAGCAACAGGAAAGTAACACACATATCATAGGGAGCTTTTTGACACGGCGCGTTTTTGCTCTTGCACGCCCGTGATGGTCAACACGGTGCGTCCGCAGAGGAAGTCGAGCTGGCCTCAAACAAAAGCGCCATAGCTATTTATCAAGCAGCAGATGCTGACTCCCTAAATAGCCTGGCACAGAAAAAAGGCCCCAAACTAGGCCATGATGGCAGAAAATAGAAAGAACAACTGGATTTTCCAAAGAATGAGACCCAACCTAAATATGACGTAATCCAATCAAAAAAGCATATATAAGGAAATACACGCTATAAACATATATGCGATCTAAAAAGCATGTATCTCCAAATTGCTCCATTTCATTAATAAAAGGAATCTAATCTCTCACATAATTAACACATGCACTTCATATCAAGCCACGCCTCTCTGTTGTGACGGCAGCGCAGCTCCCACACACAGTCGCGGTCCAATGCTCTTTAATATTTTTATTCTGACATAAACATTTCCAACACCATATACTGTATGTATCTAGCTGACAAACACCTCTGGTCCGCTCAGCGCCGGAACAACACTCATTGGCAGTAGACAGCCACGAGATGCAGTCACCCATTCACCGGACATCACATCAAGATCTTTATCACGCATGCGTATGTGGTCTAAAACAGAATAAAGTCGATATTCTCATTACTCACTAATGTAACTCTTACTGTAGACGTTGTTCTTAAGTTACGCCATGCCTTGTATCGCAGTCCGTCATTGCTCAGAATAACGCCGTTAAAGTGCGAGTTCAATTATCTGCTACTATTTCTGGATGTGCAATCTTTTAGCTTGATTTTTAATAATCGGATCATTTGGAGCTGTTAATGCATGCATGTGTATGGAAAAGTGTGTCCTGTCATTCAGCTTTCTGTTCCTGAAATGGCAACAAAAAAAATGACAGCACTAAAAATAACGTGAACAGGATGGGCTACAAAGTAAATCTACAAATACAGACGCCCCATGCAATGCGAGGCAGTATATTTTTAATATTGTCAAAGAAATCATTAGAGTCTCACAGACTCAGACCTGAACTTAACAGCCACATTAAATCAATAACAGCAGCTTTTGACCACCTAAGGAACATTTCCCAAATCAAGGGAATAGTGTGTTTTAGCCAGATTTAGAAAGGCTAATCCATGCCTTTGTCTCCAGCGGGGTAGACTACTGTATCATCTTTCTCACCGGTGCTCTCTAAGCGAGCTGTAAAACAGCTGTAGTGCATCCAGAATGCTGCAGCTCGAGTCCCGACTAGAACCTGGAAATACGACCGTATTAGTCCAGAGTTCAGGTCTCTTCACTGGCTTCACAATAGACTTTAAAACATTGCTGCTTGCGTAGAGATCTTGTCATGGTCTTGCACCAAAGTGCAGTAGATTTCGGACATGTTAGAGCCATATGGCCCACCGGGCTCTGAGAAGCTCAGGGAGTGGTGGCAAACATGGGGAGGCTGCTGCCGAAATCTCAAACAGTCACAGATGATCTGAAAAAGTTCTCAACTTTGACAATGTTGAAATCCAGGCTGAAAACACTGCTGTTGGGCAGTGCATTAACGACGGACTGTTGTGTGGAGTCACTTTATGGAATCGTATCTATGATTTTATAGAGATTTGTAGTTTTATGAAAATGATTTTACTAAGTGATTTCACCGTGCGTTTCAGCGCATGGAAAACAGCGTGAAAGGAGTACAACTCGGTATTATTCATAATAGTGATTAAGGAAAATCACCATTGGGTAACTGCTTATGTATTCACGCTCTGTGATTGGCCAGTCACACACAGCGACCGCCCCTCCCCAGACAGACTCGCTACAGCCATGCCTCTCACTCTTTCACACACAGACACAATACAGACAGTGACTCTCTGCTTGCTTGGCTTGACTCCAGCTCACGTTCCCTATTTCACTATAATTGGGTTTGTACGATACTTCAAGTTACTCGGTAGACTTGTTGGTTTTGTGACGCATTCGGTGCATTTGACAAGACAGAGTTGACAACGGCTCGTGCGGTTGTCGGTCACTACGTCCACTCCAGACAGAGTGTTTTAGGATTTCCTCAGCTCAGCTCGTATCTAATGCTAAAGGTAAACTTGGTTTGTAATGTATGCGTACGTCTGTGTTTTTCTTTTTTTTGTTTTTTTGTTGGCAAAACTCCGCTTGCAGTACCAAAGGTGGCGCTTTTGAGAGAAATACAGCGGACAGGGCTGTTTGCCATCACTCGATATTTGCACGAATCCACCAATTTACACAGATAACTGACAAATCAGTAAATAATATAATCTTACAGATCACTTACACACACACACACAATTTGAATCTAAATCTTTAAGGCTGTTCAGTAAATAGTTTTCAAATAAACGATAAATATAGCAACTTCTGATCATAGGTTTTATACTTCATAACGTACCAATGTAAGACCCACCCATTTCCGGTTAATCCACACCTACTTGCAGTTTATGCCCAGTCCACTCCGAGTAAAGATATGGATACAGGTAATTTAGATGGGTGAACAGATATAGATACAGGTAGGGGTGTACTCGCTCATCCCTAGTGGTTAGTATTTTGCCTACGAGCGCATTAGTGACACAAATTGTATGTTGTGGCAGGTTTTTAATCGTTAAGCATCTTTGGTATGTAATATTGCCCGTAGCTAGTAAAAGATGCTTCTCACGTACAGTTATGAAAGAATTAGAACACCCCGTGGCTTAACTCTTCTCCTCTTGAACCCGTGCACACAAAAAAGTGAACATCTGTCAAAAAATGAAGTTTTTCTGACAAAAGACACCTCATGGTGGCACTGTTGGTTGACCCATGAGTTGTATCGACAAAACAAGCCGTGTACAACACAACACAACTCTGGTACACACCTTGAGGGGACCGGCAAGCTTGTGTGTGTAAAACGGGAGCAACATTTGCTGGAAGAACACGGCCGTCATCAAGTGCAGAGGCAATATACTAGGAAACTAAATGTCCAAGAGTCATTGACCATTTGTCTCATGATTATACAACTTTGGGTATGCCTTTATTAAAAGTGTGCTGGCATGTCTTCCAAAGGTCTTTGACCACAACCGAAAGTTTCATTTTCGGTCATGTGAGAAAGAGATTTTGTATTAACTCCAGTTCACTCCAACAATGTTTTCACAGCCACATTCTCACTTTTCTCTGCTTTTAAATAAAGACAATATTTAAAATTGGAGGTCACTGTGAGAAACAAATGATTCCAGGCTTTATTTACATTTGCTTTGAGGATATATGAGAGGCCTCACAATCTGCTGGCTTCAATTAGGCAAAAAAATAGGCCCTCTAGCAAATATGCTACATATCTGTTTCTTTGTTTTGCTGCCATTGTGAAAAAAGAAAAGACAACACTGAACTTTTCCTGAACCGGGCCTCCTCCCCCCTTTAATGGTCAGGGCCGTGTGTTGACCCAGCAGAGCCGTCTGGAACCCGATACTAGCCAACACACTACGCCGAGGCCGGGGGTAATCGGATTACACAGGGGCCCGACAAGAGTCTAATTTCAACGCGAGAATGCAATAAAAGCCGGATAATTGAGTTCACGTTCCTCCAAACCAGTTTACAGGTGGCCTATAATAAGAGGAGGAATATTGCAAAAATGGGATGGTTTTTTTGCACATTTTGTCGGAAATGGCGACGGAGATCTTGTTACGTGAGACAGCGCTAATGCAGTAATTATGATCGCTTATAAATCTATCCAATGTAAGTGAGCACACTCGCTTTAGTGGATTTAGTTACACTCATTTTCATATACCCGTCGGAATCCGCCCCCCCTCCATTATGGCAACATTTGTTTTTAAAGATCATAATATTATTTCCTTCTGATTGAGCCATTAACCTTTTATCTTTTGTTTGACGTGCCTAAAAGGTTGGGGATGGAGATATTTATTCCATTTCCGCCTGGCTAGCTGCAAAACAAGCGAGTGAATCATTCCATGCGGGGAGGTGGTGGTGGTGGTGGGAGGCCTGTGTAAACAAAAAGGCTTGTGCAGGTCTCTGCCAATCAGACCTTATAAAATATTAACCCAATGTCATTGCCCTTTTAGAATCTCTCACCTAGAATTCCCCTAATTGTTCCCTTTTCTTTATCTCTCCGCCGCAGAGAGTAAATAAATTAACAAAATAGCTTTTATCGCCCCCAGTAACCTTTTAACTGAAGGATTATCTGGGAGTTTATTTTTCATTTCTCTGCCAAGCGATAGCAGAGCGCGCCCCCATTGATTGGTTCGTCGGGGCGGTGACCAGTCATGAAAACAAGGTCCTATTGATACAAAAAAAAACAAAAAAACAAAGCACCTCAATACCTTAGCCTTGGACCAGAATTTGCTGACTTTGTGATGTTTTACTTTATTTAGGGGTTAAATCCTAAGTGAAGGACTTATTATCAATATAAAATCCAATAAGGTGTTGTTGGACAGAATAAATGATCCTTTGAAATTGAAATTTAATATTTAGCGCAATTTAGCATATCTTGTCTTTTGGTGTCAACAGTTTAATAAATGATGGACGACTTTTTATTTTATTTTATTTGTTTATACCACACCAAAAAAAAAGATTAAACGTAGTGTCAACTCCACTGCAGATATAATCTTGTTAGCAAATACAGGAGAGCAGATAACATCGGGGGCGGCCATGCAAACGAATACACCAGGAACAAAGAAGTACTTTGTGAATCATTTATAAGTTTCCGTGGAGGAGACTATTTCATCCAATTAAGACATGAAACTGATGGACTTTAATATATAGTTAGTTATTATGTTTGGAGACACATTTACATATACAGTGGTACCTTTAGTACCTTTAGTTATTAATTTGTTACCGAAGCTCAAACAAAAACCGATACATACAAAAACAGAAGCGATTTTTCCCGTGGGAAATAATGAAAATCCAATGAATCCATTCCAGACACTCAAAATATTAACAAAAATACATTTGAAAGAGACTAATTATAGTTTTTACACGCAGAAAACAATAACAATATGCAGCCAAAGGTAGTCTACAAAACACCCACCGGGTGTTAAAGATTGGTTGCAAACTTGGCCGCCTTCAAGTGAAGCATCTCTGCAGGGGCAAGAGTGGGACTCAGCAAGTAATTGCCGTAAATCATTGATTAGTGCCAAAGTGTTGGCCTTTATTAGGGAAATGCCTGGAAATAAAGTATTTATATTGTAGTAGCAGTATATGCAACAATATATAGTATTGTTATTTTTTTACATAATTTCTCTTGGAGATTAATAAAGTACCTATCCATAAAAAAGTGACTTTGGGTGGGAGGCGGGGTACACCCTGGACTGGTCGCCAGCCAATCGCAGGGCATACAAACAATCATTCACGCTCACATTCATTAGTATGGATAATTTACCCTCCAATGAACATGCATGTTTTTCGAAAGTGGGAGGAAACCGGAGAACTGGCGAAAACCCAAGCACGCACAAGGAGAACATAGAATAATAATTACTAAAGCTAAACCATTACACAAAAAAAATGCTTGCTTCTCGGAACTTAACACTTGTTATGAAAATACAATATTATAATATAATATATTTTTTTGAAATACCCAGTATTTTATTTAATATCATATAATACATGCAGATAAATACAATAATAGCTAAAAAAAAAAAAGACAATAGGCATGCATTGGAGGTTGCCTGCAATATAAAAGAGTAAATAAATAAATGAATAAAAACAGGATGATTTATACTTCCTGCTGACCTTGGCAGTCTATTGGTTGTGATGATGGTAATCTCACAGTCACAGTGTGATGATACATGGGAATAAATTCACTCATCCATCTTTTTCATGCATCCATCTATCGGCACTGCCTCATCTTGTATCTGCGCTCACGTTGAAGTTATTCTCGGATTATCTCGATCGGCTTCCCCTTGCACCTGTCAAACACCCGCCGCAGGTAGCCACATGGCCCTTATCTTATCCAGATAGCCGGATCACGGGCGTGTTTGTGAGGGCGTGGACGATTTTATTTTATTTATTAGGGAAGGGAAGAACAGCTGCAG
This sequence comes from Oostethus manadensis, assembly GCA_024372805.1. Lineage (NCBI taxonomy): Eukaryota > Metazoa > Chordata > Actinopteri > Syngnathiformes > Syngnathidae > Oostethus > Oostethus manadensis. The sequence continues at coordinate 1,477,548 of QODF01000079.1, read as the reverse complement.
CCTCCTGTGAACTGTGGACCTTTTGTTGCTGAACAATATACAGCAGATCGAATATTAAAAGAAATTAAAGGTCGGGGAAGTTCTGCAATAAATACCTGCTAAAAGCCCTCTTAAACTCCTGACTTGGGATCTGATCCCATTTTGGCTAAGAGGGACTAGGCACTTTGTAGCATTTTTCATTCGATCAGTTCAGTTATAAAGCGTCCAAACATATCCCATTTGTACCGTCCTACGTTTTGGCAAGCTTTAGTGCACTGCAGCAGTACACTTGCACTCAGTTTGGTGTGCAATTTTAAAGTGCTCATGACACCAAAACACATGTTAACCTTGTTATTTCCACCGTGACATGAAAAACAACATTGGAAGGCATATTTCTTATGTAAGATGTATGCTCAAATCTTGAAATAGTTCCAATTTTCATCGCATCTTACTGGTCTGGAGGAGGCAAAGCAAGTGACGTCAGAAGCAGACCGTCCCACCCGGAACGTGTCCTTCACTACAATGTATTCTGTGACATTTTTCTCCACTTTTCTGTGAATGTTTGTTATGTATTTTTTATATTATGCCCGCTCGTTGTGCTGAAGGCTTTTGCTCGAAGAGAAGGACTAAGCTTGTTGACATATTTAAAGAAAGACACCATTTTCCTCGTCAGATGCGTGGGACAAAAGTGACTGGCCCTCAGATGGAAATAGAAGTCCAAAACTTACAAGACACTCGACTGTGGAAAGGCGTGCCACGATGGCAGTAAGTCAGTCTACACTTCTCCTGCTAATGTTTTCCATAGTAGCCAGCCTAGAGCTCATTTCGGCTAATGCAGCGCTAATTCCTGCCTGGCGTGTTCTGCGATCGTCTTTGATCGTAGTGTCACCTCAAATTTTATAGTAATAATAAAGGTTTTCATGCCAAATAGCTTTGCTTTACAAACAACCATCAAAAACAACAATTGTCTATTGTCTTCAGCTCTGTGCAGTGTGCATAGAGATGTCAGTGGCTATCACTACCAGTAAAACTCATCATACTCATCACAAGACAATATGAGTGAATGTTATTATTGCTGTGAATATGTCACTTTCACCTCGTGCGTTCGTGCAGCGCTTCCATTGTAAAAGGTCCCAACATATCCCACTTGCACCATCCCATTTGTAGTCATGCTTTCATAGTTTGTAGCTCAGTTTGTAAGAAGTGCAATGTAGTGCAATGTAGTAGCTGTACAAGATTGATAACATAAAAACCATAATAACATTATTAATTAATTAATTAAATACATTAATTAATTAAATACATCTCTAGAAGGTAGTAAAATGTGAGCTACAATTGTACAATTTATATATTTCTACAAATTCATAATAGGGAATCCTATTTCATTCAAACTCACCAACCAATGAATCACTATAAACAAGGGACTACTGTACTTGAATTATAAAAAGTACAAAATGATCCCAAGCCCACCTGACCCATGCCCTCCTCACCTCACAGTTCAGTTTCCTTGGCATGCAAGTCACAGGAGCGCAGCATGGTTCAGTATCCATCTGTGACAGATTCGATGGTAAAAACTCTCATAACCCTTTGAGTCTCGAATGAACGGAGTTAGAGGTAACAGCGACACAGCGGTACGACCGCCCGTGCTCCCCCAATCCCTGGGGAGGAGACTTTCTTCTAATCACATTCAGTCAGAGCTGTTTGAAGCCTCTCAGCTGTGAAATGCAATCTACAAAACATCTAAAACACCATAAATTGCTGATTATAAGGCGCGCTTCATTAAGGGAGGAGAAAAAAAGCAAGTAGATTTCATAATTGTAACTACAGAGTAAGACTGTTTAGTATCACATCAACAGAGCGCGATAATGAGTAAGCAGGCTTTCCCACATCACGGGAACTGATGAGGAAAGCCTAATTGGTTGACTTTTCCATGCCTAATGGATGATTCTCTTAATTAAAAAGATACTGTAGCAAATGTTGGAGGAATCAGATAGCGCTTCAAGTAAACGCAGTTCATCAAATGGTACAGAGGAGCAGTTCCAGGAAAGCCTAAATGAGATGGCCATGATTGGCTCCACTATTTATTATTAAGCGCCTTTGGTTAACGAAACAGAAGAGGTCTTATCTTCAAAAACTGTGAGGAAATTTCTCCTAACTGCGCTTCTTTTTTTTTCATGAACTGCGATGCATATGAAACAAGTCTTGAAAACAAGGCTTTAAAAACTTAGCCAGTCAGGGTGCCTTTGAGGATATTTAATTAAAATCTAATCCTGCATTCATTAAGGCTCACATAAATTAAGCTGTCATTCATAAGATTTATGGATTCTCATTTGCATATTGCATACAATTCATCAATTACTCAAGTATGAAAGGAGCGCATTTCCCTTGGAGCTGCCTGCTAGCCTGCCAACATTTGAAATGAGAGAAAGAGCACGACTGTCAGGCATTCACCGCTAAACTTTTTTTTCCCCTCCCCCTTACAATGTCTGCCGCGCTGATTAATCTCATTTCCTGGGCATCCCTTTACAAGATGCTACACGGCGCTGCTACACTTTTCCACTTTTTCAATTATTTCCCCTGTCCTCTCCCAGCAAAGCAGGACGGGCAGCTAATGCAGACTGGAGGCTACTTGTGTCTTTATGTATAAAACATGGCCTTTTGCCCGCCTAATCATAAATTAAATTCTTGTCTTTCCTATGGAAAATAAATGTCATGATTTTATTACGAATCCCATCAGGCAAATATTCAGCATTCTATTTCCTGTTACGTTAAACAACCGGCGGGTATTTTGACAGCATGGTCCTAGGTGTGCCAGAGTGGCAAATTACAATGTAACTTCTTAACCTGATTGAAGAGATAGAAAGGTGTCATTTAGGTTAAAGCTACCATTTGTTAATTTGTTATACATTTCCACACACACATTGCCATTTATACCACTTTTAGAGCTTATTAGCCAATTGTAGGAACCAGGTGTAACTTAGGTCAAGTTGTCAAAAAATGCACTATTTTTATGTCCTTATGTGGATAAATACATCAAATTAAAAATGCATTCAAATAAACAAAAAGGCTGGTATATTATTACAAATGATTAAAAGACATTTCTGAAAACTTGTGGTTTAAAATGTTTCATGAAGGAATTGTATTACTACCAGAAAGCTGTGTCTGATATGTTTTATTTAAAAAATAAAAACAAAATAGTGTCACGTTGTATTGCATTATAAATAATAATTAAAAAAATATAAATAACATAATTAAGGACTATCACTGCAAGTTACTTTCAGACTGCTGCAACACAGTTATGTAACCAAAAGGTCAAAATACATAGAAATTATTTTATACAATATTAACTATAAAATATACATTAACATTATAATCCACAAAATGTCAAACAATTTATTTAACTTTCTCAACTTAACTCCGGCCTTTCATTTTTTGTATCTTTTTTTGTATTTTTTATCACATTGGGTTCTTTCAATGCTTTCAGTGTCCTTTTTTGCAAGTAATGAAATATTCAAGTTTGAGTGGACGTAGCCTACGTTTGCAAAGCGCATATCATCCCGTCAGTATTAAAATGTCAGATGTAAAATGTTAGCATTGAAAAGGAAGCTACTGCCCGTCTTTGTGACTGAGGACTGACTTTAGAGAGACAGAGTGAAAGAAAACAAAAGCACGGAGGAGAATCTTAGCGCTAAACCCATAAAAAGTCCCTATCTGAATGTGGCGAAGACTATGGGAATCGCAGTGAGGAGCGGGTGCTTAAAGCGAGTGGAGCGTGAAGGCATCTAAGATATAAGGTCAGGCGCAAGAAAACAAACAGGCCACTCGCTAGGACGAATGAATTAATTGACTCATTAATATGCATGGCTAATAAAGCTCCAAATCCTAAAACAAAAATCATTGTCAACCATTCCCCTTTAATGGCTCTTATTTTCAGCTTGAGGAGAACGCGTCTACAGGGCGTATCAATCTTTAGGGGAGGGAGGGGGGGTCACCTCGCTGTTGTATGCTCATGTCCTCCCCAGCAGACAAAGGCGGAGTTGTTCTGCTGGAGGGATTAATTGAGAATTAATCCCGCTTTCTGGCAGCGGAGCAAACCGGCAGTTAAGAGTGAAAGTCATCCTGAAGGGTAGTTAATTGGTTCCCCGTAGCACCAAAAAGGAACAAAAAAATAAACCTTTGAAGAAGCTGAATTTTTATGAATCCTCCCCGTTGTTTTTGTTAGAAAATGTTGTGCAGGCTGATTTCCAAAGTTGAAGGCTTTAATACAGCTTACAAGAAACCCCTAAAATAACAGTCAGCTTCAACAAAATGAAAACTGGTAACGCAGTGCATAACGAGCAATAAAAAAAAAACGCTTTTCTGCTTTTTTTAAATTTTGTGCCTCATTACTTTCAGTGATTATACAATCATGACGGCAAATGACATTTGTGGCGCCCCCTACGGGTTGTGGTCAATTGCTAGCCTACATGTAATACAGATATCCCTTTATATTTTATAATCATTAGACAAATGGCCAATGACTTAAAGGCAATTACTTGTTAAAATGTTTTGCTAGACGGTGGCCACGTTTTTCAACCAACATTGGTCAAATTTTACAGACAAGTGCTGGCCTATCCCCTGACGTGCTTTGTCTGCACCAAATTCCTAAATTAAAAATCCTAAAATTACAATAGTCTATCATAGAGCAATATATAAAAAGCATACTGTACAACTTCACATTTAAAATTAACAATTTTTTACTATACATCCAAAGTACTAACAACTAAAATAAAGCAATCTCTCCCTTCCTTTTTTATAAAGTGTTATGGCATGGAATATGATCTTCTACATACAGTTGTTAACCTCATTATAGAGCCCTCTAGACATGAACACCCATATAGTCACTTTTGTATTAGCCAATATAGTATAGTAAATACAGAGGTGTGGACATGAGTAACGCAACTTGGGCTCAAGACAGACCCGTTTACAGTTCTGATGACTTTAGACCTGACTTGACTATATGAAAGACTTGCAACTTGGCCAGGACTTTGACATCACTGACTACGAAATTAACGCCAGCTTGAGTTCCATGACATGAAAATACTTGAGATTTACAGTAAGTGTGTTGAGTAAAATGTGTTCCCAGTATCCAGCTAACTTGTTTTTAATTATGTCATTTCCAGAAACACAACATGTTTTCCCCTTGAATCGGCCTCATTGGATGCATCTATTAACGTCCAGTCAAGTTTAAGAATAAACAACTGATGTGTGGATTACACTAAACCTGAATGCTATGTCAACAAGTTTTTTAGTCTTATTTCATGCAAAAACAAAACAATCCACAATGCATTCATTTTGTTTGTCAAATATAATCAGTTGTTAAATTGTTAAAATAATATTTTGTTTGGAAGACACTCAACAGTACCCATGACTTGAGTAACGAGTTGAAAATTGTCTTGTCTTGACTTGACTTAAGACCGGACCTTCGGCCAAGAAGTGATTTTGGGGGTTCGGAGCGGAGATTTAGCTTGGGGGGTTTACAGCTGCTAAGTTTGTGTTATTATTATGGTTGTTATTATTCTTACAATTATCATGGTATTATCATTGTGCCTGTGTAATTCAAAACTGCAATAAAAGCCTTTGTTCTGGCGATCAAAACTCAAAACGCTAGAATGACAATAATTGCGGGTGAACTACGACAAAAAGCAACCTGTTCAAAACACGCATGTATATTCAACTTTTGTATTTTTTTCTTAAAATCTGAAAAGTACAGCTACATAAAAATTAAATGTTATGAGGCAACAACGGACTAAAAACAGTCTCTAAGCATTACATTTCCTGAAACACACATATGTTCAAACTGACCTTCACTGCTTTAACATATCATCAAAAGTTACTGTTTTTGTCCTGTTTCGGACAGACATTTGCCACTGTGTACCGCACACTGGATATTTATCGTATGACCACACCTTTTTTGTGTTATTTGTTACACAATCTCCCGACAAGGAGACCCCCTGAAAGACGGCAGCAGCCACACACATACAAACTAAACAGGAAGTCCACAGTGATTAGCATTAATTGGGCTGTGGATTGAGATCCTGTGTGAAACATTCAACAAAAATTATCTTCTGTTTATTCCCCATTTTTTCACGCAATAATTAATGAAAAGTAAATACGAGGAGTCGTCCCCCAAAAAAGAGCAATCCGAGGGAGGGCAAAGACATGTTTACACAACGAGAAGGGTAAAAAATGGGTTTGTATACACGCAAAAGGTTAAGGATGGTGTCAGTTTCTCACTTGGACCCCCCACCCGGGAGAGCGCTCAGTGCTGGGGGAGTGTTTGCATATTTAAAGAGACGCCGAGCGAGCTTGTTTATGCTATGATCAATTTGGCCAGCTGTGCTTTAAATGCTGTTTACAACAATAAGAGCCAAGCAGAAGAGGCCTAGACAAGCCACCCCCCTCCTCCTTTCAGCACCCCCCAACCCACCCTTCTGAATCAAAGCCCGCACATTCCCAGACGAGCATTTGTAGTGATTTAAAAACAAATCAAAGCGCCTCCTCTGCAAGACACGGAAGACTTGGATTTCGTTTATGCACGTGTGTGTGATCTTTGAGGAGCAATCCCCAGACTGCTGGAGCAAAAGACAGGAAACAAAACATGAACATTTTATGTCCGGGGTATCGTTGCAGGTCTTCTATGACAACATAAACGTTTTCTTTTGATCAGGCTGTAGTATGCATGCAGGGCTCTAGTTGGCAGTGTAACATAGATGGCTTGTAAGCACCATAGGCGTAGTTCATTGCCCCAATATTGTTGGTGACTCACTTAGCCAAGGGTTCCTGACACGATCAATCAAGTTTGCTTAAATACGTTATATATTGTTAGTAATAATATTCTACATTGTTAGATTTTGGAAATAGCACTCATAGTCAGGAGGTTCTGGGTTGGAATCTCCGTCGGGCATCTCTGTGAGGAGTTTGCATGTTCTCCCCGTGCGTGCGTGGGTTTTCTCCGGGTACTCCGGTTTCCTCCCACATTCCAAAAACATGCGTGTTAGGTTAATTGGAGACAATAAACTGTCCATCAGAGTGTGAATGTGCGTGTGAATGTTTGTATGTCTGCCCTGCGATTGACTGACGACCAGTCCAGGGTGTACCCTGCCCAAAGTCAGCTGGGATAGGCTCCAGCATAACCACGACCCTAATGAGGATGAGCGTCATAGAAAATGGATGGATGAACAGATTTTTGAAAGCGAATGGTAAATTTGCAAAAATTACATTAATACTTCATGGTTCCACTCATGATGAGCTAGCCCTCGCTGTTCCGCCTTACTTCTGGAATTGATGTCATCGGGGTGACTAAATCAGAATAAACAAACGCTTCTTGAGGTAGAGTGCTGACTTGGTTCAGTATATTTTTCAGCAAAATAGTAGTCATGCCAAGCTATAAAGACCGCTTTATGCTCATGAATATGCCAACTGAAAACAATAATTAAAGGATAAGCAACTCTGAAGTAATTTACACTTACCATTCTGTGGTTTGAAGGTGACCAATCTTCATCACCATGTTTTAGGGTGTAGGTCCATCTTCTGCAAGTTCTCTATTTCTGCTCCAAATCTCTCTCTTCATTTTGCCGCGAAAACAATTGCCACATCAATCAAATCTTTGCAATAATCACTGCAAACATTGTCTGCCTCTTACCAAGCGTTGTTTTTATAGCTGAGTGCTAGTACCGTTACTCCCAGTTCCCTCCGTTCCTGAAAAGAGACTGAACAGCGAGAGCAAGCTCGCCATGGACGGCGCGATGAACTATAAATGGAATTTTAGCAAACTTACCGCTTGCTTTAAAAAAAATTGTAGAGCATAATTACAATATAATTACAATATATAACATATTAAAGCAAAGTTGCTCAATCATGTCAGGGATCTTTAATGGATCATATTCGTCACTGCCCAATGACAAGCACGTATCTCCAACTATTAAATGTATTTCGGAAACATGTGGTAAAAAGTATTCCACTCTTACATTTGTAAGAATAAAGTCATGATTTGGTCATTTTCAGTAATATTGACCTAATATTTAAACTTTTAAAGTTTACCTCTGCTTACCGTCGTGATGTAACTTCAGCCGTACTTTGACTCGCATGTCATTGGCTTGTGAAGTGAGTTATTATATTTGAAATGTTTAGTCAATACGTCTTTCTTTGCACAATTATCCATCCATTTTCTATACAATTATCCTCATTGGGGTCACGGGTATGGGCGGGGTACACCCTGGACTGGTCGCCAGTCAATCGCAGGGCACATATAGACAAACAAACATTCACACTCACATTCATACCTATGGACAATTTAGAGTCGCCAATTAACCTAACATGCATGTTTTTGGAATGTGGGAGGAAACCGGAGTACCCGGAGAAAACCCACGCACGCACGGGGAGAACATGCAAACTCCACACAGAGATGCCCAACGGAGATTCAAACCCTGATCTCCTGACTGTGAGGCCAACACGCTACCCACTCGACCACCGTCCGGCCCCTCTTTGCACAATTATTTCATACATATTTAGTTTGTACATTTCCAGTTCAATTTTGTTTTTCATTTAACTCTTTAGCTATATCGAGGAGTCCAAGAGTCAGTACTTGTGGTCGCGGAAAATACCACACAGTTGCTGTCTTTCAACTGCGTACCAGTCTTTAAATTATGAAACTGAGTCAAGCTAAATCATACTTACGATCAATGTTCTCCATGATTTTGTTATTGCGTTGTCGGTGTTATGATAAAGATAACTGATATTGGTGGACAGAAGCTTATCATCAATAAATCAAAATATTCAAAAGTTTTGCATGATTTTAACCAGCGATTTTTTGATAACATCGGCCCCCCGATATAATCGGCCCGACATTGGTATAAAAATCGGATATCGTTCAATATTGTTTTTTCCTTATTATGAAAACAGATATAGCTAGGGATTGATCGGCCGCCGATCGGTATCGTCCAATTTCCGTGAAAAGTCAAAGGATCAGCAAATGCCTTTCAATGCCGATCCCAAAAGCCGATCAGCGGTGACTAGCACTATTGCAGCCCACGGCGATCATTTCCTGCAGTGTAGTATCTTGACAAAACTAACATGTTTGGCAGCGTCGTCCTCCCACTTTCCCCTCCCACAAAACAACATGGCAGACATGTTTGTTATAAACTGCCAACACATGCCACACAAACTTTGCTACGCGGGTAATTCATGGAGTATGGTGAGTTTTCGAGGTTCACAGTGTGATCATAACTTAAAACGGTTATCGGCAAAAAGGCCAATATTGGACATCACTAATTTTGCCCCGATGTGCTACTACACCAGGTAACTAATGAAACGAAATACGTGCACGTTTGTACACGTGATGCACTGAAAAAATAGGAAACCAACCGAGCCAAAAAAAGCAGTTTTTAAGATGAGATACTGTAGAAAGGTAAACACAAAAGTAGGTAAAAAATAAACTACCCTGGGCTCTAGAGCGTTAAAAACTAAACAATGTCTGGTGTTCTTGCGTACCACTAGATGGGGTCTGCGTGCCACCAGTGGTACTGGAACAACAGTTTGACAATACGGTATAAGCATTGAACCATGGGTGACAGGGGTGTGTTTTGTGCCATGTACTGAAAAACCAAAGGATGCGGGGGCCATTTTGACATTTTTTATTTTTCAAACACACTAAGAACAACCTGACAGAGCTGCCATCTCAGCTGTGTTACAGGTGACCAAGTGTATTATTATTACTTTCAACATTACGACTTTTGTTTCCTATGTTTTAATGAGATTTTAAAGATTTTATGTTTAAGAGTGTGCCGCAGGTAGGGACGCACCAATGCACGTTTTACTTCTGATCCGATCGCAATGGCAGACTGGCCGATTCAGATACAATTTTGATTGAAAAGCTCTGTTTGCTGTATTATTATTATTATTACAGTTATTATTTTTATATTATGATATAGTTGTTGCAGCATCTACGGACACTATCAAAATGATGAGGAGTTGGTTGATGAACAATCGCCTTTTTGAAGGAAACAGGCGACCATGTCAAAAGAACATCAGCAAATGTAGCTAAAACACTAATAACAAATCAGCTGTCCCTACGAACATCTATCACTATTAAAGCACAGACATGGCTCATGAATCTGAAATGTCCGATTTGTGGATTATGCAACAATACAATACTGGATTGGATCAGTAAAAAAATGAGCTGTTGGCTGCCATTGGCCCCCAGGCTGTATTTTGGACACCCCTGGTTTAAGCAGTTGAACAAAAGAATCCACTGGGAATTGTTGTGGACTCGCTGTCACTTGTAGCATGAATAACTCCATTCAGGTCATCCAGTGCAATCCTTAAGACTTCGGAATTCTCTTTACAAATAAAAAAAAAAAGTCCATTTAAGAATGGCAGCAGAGCAAATACGCCTACTCAGCAGTGTAGAAGTGAAGCCGGCGGTGTCCTCTTACGTGGCGATATCATTCCTAACGCACGCCCTGATGACACATAAATCTTCCCCTCAGCAGAATTCCTTCTCTCTAGTGATGAATTGTTTGCTACATCTCGGAGACTAAAACCCTTCAACCTCTTCAAACCCGGGTTTCTAATAACGCGCAGGTGCTGGGGCGAGGTGACAGCATGATGAATATCACAACAGACAGCTCCAATATGGGACAATTTTAGCCGATCGATATCTCGGCCGCAATATGGGAGAAAAGGAGCTGATATTAGTGCAGACAGTGTATTACAGATGGGCTACATTTCTTCTCCTGACGCACTCCCCGTGAACCTGCACCATATTTCATCCGTGTCGCCGTCGCTTTACACACGCAAACTAATCATAGCGCGGCAGCATCTGTTTAAGAATTATCCATACGTGTGACGCAGCCATAACCCCCCCCCCCCCCCCCCCACACCACCGCTGCCTCCTTCACTGCTCCACACAGACTTGCAAATAAACTGTGAATCACAAGCGTGGAGATCCAGGCCATTATATCTGGCGAGAAGAAAATGTTTTTGTCACGTTCTAATAAAGACATTGCAAGAACAAGTGTGGCGGAACGCAGCTCTGATGCAGATGTTACTGTGTGATCACCTGTGTTCATTCGACTAAAGACTATTTCTGGTAAGCAAAACTAAATGAAAGGTGAAAGATTTGTGGTCCAGCCCTCATTTGGGTTGAAAATACGTCCCAACTGTCAAACATCACTTGGGGTGTGTCTCGTTTTGCGCACTTGCACTTAGGTGGCATACGCCGCTTCCACACTAAAAAGAGCTGCATAATGGCTACTTGATAGTTGCAATGCACAATTAAAAAGGAAAGATTAATAAGAGGAAGTTGATAAGTATCATGGTCATCATTTCCAATAAGTAAGCTAAGGCTCCAGACTGGGACTAAAGGGTTGCATTTTGCAACCAAAATTTTAAACATGGCGAATACATTTTTCATCTACTCACACATGACTGACCAGGTATGGACTTTGTCCATTATTACCCTCTGTAAAATATTAGCCTGTAAATTATGGAATCAGTAATGTGGAGTCAGCTGACGACAGCTCATCACAGGCAAAGCCTATCGATGCCAGAGTGTGTGATCGCTCACCTTTCAATCTCATTGTCGTTTGACTTTTCTGGCATCTTTGTTGACACACTTTGCCTGGCTGTCCCTGCCTCACTTTTTCACCTCAGAGGCGTTTTGTCTTTAACATATACAAGCAATGCAGTTAGCTCGGAGGTTGTTTCTGTTCCACGTGGAAGCTACAATTGGCTATTCAATTCAGACATTTTTAATGACAAATGAAATGGCCACACTGTTTGAGTGGATATCTGTTTTGTACATAAAGTACAAATACAGTTTCACCAGTCACATCAAACATAAATAGCTCACCTCTTGTTTTTTTTTTTTAAAGTATTATTCTTTTAATTCAAAGTATTATAATAGGTAAAAAAAACTTTGTCCTGCTTAAACAGAACTTGAGTTTCCCCCAAAATTAAACCAGCAACATTTGAATGGAAGAACTGCACCTAAAATAATCAGAAAAAACTTAACACGCTTTTCATTTAATAAGAACATAACAACATAAATTATATTTAATATTTATTGTAATTGTATTTAAAAATTCAAGTTATTTGCATTAATATTAATGCATTTATATGAATATTTACTTATTTATTTTTCTCCTAAAATTAATGCTTTTTTACAGCAAATAAAAACTCACAGAATTTGCAGATATGTGCATTTAGTATTAGCTGGAAAACAAAATCGCCCTCACCTTAAAGATACGTGCATGTCACCAGTTCAGATCAGCTATGCATGCTAGACATCAACAATCTCAGTAAGCATCATATTGATGAACTCCACATGGTGTTGTGCTTTTTCTTTGGCTTTTTTCTACACATTTCCCCTCACAGCTATGCCATTTGCAGGAGACCCGAGCTGCTTAGTGCTCCTCAACACGTCTCAACACAAATTCAGTAAGACACAGTGACATGTACAATGTATAATTGTGCACATTTAGTCCCATATTGAACTGTCAAAGCTGTTTTCAGTGACTTTTGTTTGCTAGCTTGATGAATTAGAACTGTTTAAACGAGTTATTTCTGTCTGAGCCAGGCAAGTATGTAAATGTGTGTGCGTGTGTGTGTGTGTGTGTGTGTGCGCGCGCAGGTGTCATTAGAGGTCTGAGTTTAATTTGGAGTAAATTGCAGTGCGGGGGGATCCATCACAAACATTTATCGAGCCTCAGATGAATAAATCAATCACAAAGTCCCTCTGACAAATTAACCGACACGCTTCTCTTTGTCGGCCTTGCTGCTGAACGTGGCGCGCCGGTTAACGTGTGTCGCAGGAAATGCAAGGAGACACCTTTCACTTTGCCGCTGAGACACCATAGATGCATGTCGGCAGAGAGAGTCCAAACTCCAGACGTTGCTTATAGAGAGAGCTCTCTCTCTCTCTCTCTGGGGGGCCGGGGGCCCGCTGCTGTCAGCTGCAATAGGACCGGCCTTTTTGTGAGCTCGGTAGGGACTATTAATGGAACACAGACTCTCTTGCGCGGGGAACCTGTAAGTGTTTCATTACAGACTGATAAACGTAGAGAATACGTACGTGTCAGACACGGTGCATGCGTGTGAAGAGGAGAGGATATTGGAGTGCAACACATCCTATGGCAATAATTACTTAATACAGTAGATTCAGGCTTTTCCTGCGTGTGGTGTTCAGGGACAGCCAGCAGATTGTCCATTTTTGACACACGTCTTGCTCCTCTGATGACATGCTGCTACCTTAACTTTGATATTCTCCTCCAATTTCAGGTTAGCATTTGCAATAAGAGTGACTGTTAAATTATTCCATTCAAACTCCAGAAACCTTCACCGTCTCTCCTCAAAATGCCTCACAAACAATTAACCACATTTTAAATTATAAGCTGCATAAGTACTCACCACTAACCAATGGTAATGTAAGATGACTGATGAACACATGGAATTAGGAGATGTCCACACTGCAGGTCAATTGCTCAAATGCGACCTGTGTCTGAACAGCACAATTCCGACTTTTCCAAACGCGACTCGGGTCTCATTCGTATGTGGGTATAAATGGGATATGTATGCGATGCGCCTGCAGTGTGAACGCTCGGGTGGCATATATCCGACATATGCGTCGTGGAGAGGCGTGTTTTGCCGAGACTTTAAAAGGAAGGCAGTCATGGAAGGGTGTCGTTTATTGTGCGAGACTTGGATAAATGTACTCACCCACGGAGGCAAAAGTTCTTCTTATCCGAAAATGATTTTAAGTGAAGCAGCTCTTGGCAATGTCTCGCCACTCCACCCACACGCACCTTGGAACAGACGTGGCAACGAGTTGTCTACAGACTTCCATACCAAAATTCTTGCCATCTTTCTTCTTCATCTTCTACACGGAATCATTTGGTTGAGAAAATATTCACTCCCGTTGCATGAAATCCTTGAAATTGCCACAAACACATTTTTGTGTTTGAGCATTTGCGGACTGATACTGAGATGTTGGTATCTACAATACCAGCTCTTCGTAATCTAAAGTCGATTCTGAAATCAAAATAGTGATACTTTTGATACTTCAGGTATATGATTTTGTCCTTTGTTTTTTCTGATGTTGTGTATTAGCTGTGCTATTTCGTAAAACACTTAATATACTTCACGTTCACGTTATACTTCATTCTTTATGCTACGATTTGAAATACTGCACACTACTATTTCGAATTGACCAGACAAATTAAGTAAATGTGCACATCGTATTGAATTGGTATCGCCGATACCAGCTTGAATTTGACTTGGTATCAGAAATTAAATCAATGGTATCGCACATCACTGGATCACACAGCGCAGCGGTCTTTACTCACGTAAACACACGGAAATGCGAGGGATGTCGTGCTTCTGTGCATGCAGGTCACTCTCCAGGCGCGTTGTGTTCACATTGCAAGTTTGCATTTGTTTGGTAATGTGAAGGAGCACATAAAAAATCCGATTTTAAACAAAAAATCTGAACTGGGAATCCTTCCCTGCGTTGTGAACAGGAAGGAAGAAGGTACAAACAGGTCTCATGCCAACTATGGTGCACTCAAGGAGCGCCTCAACACTTGACACAAAAGGTTATCAGTGAAGCATGAACCGCATGTACAGCGTCTGAATCGAGAAACCATTCAAAACGACTTCTTGCTGCGATGCATTGGATCATTTTGGCCAGTAATTGTCACTTAAGATCCTGTCCCTCAGACACAGGGTGGTGTCAGGAAGGGCTTCTGACGTAGAACTTTTGTCGAATCAAAAGACGCAAATCCATCAAAAGAAAACGGATTGACTGTGGCGACCCCCGGAAGGGATAAGCCGAAAGGAAAGGAAGACTCTTTCATTGCCACAACACGGTGTGGCCAAATGATCCTAAATGAACCGTTTGTTTTTTTCCAAGTGATGTACCGCATGTTGAAAGAGTTACAACTTATTACTCTACTAATCAAATGTAAAGACAACTTTTTTTTCTGAATTGCTCTGGATCTTCTCCATTGTTCGCTTACAGCAGTTGGGGCCCTGAATGTAAAAGAAAAGAAATGCGTCATATTCAATTAAAGTTATTTTTCAGCCCTATAGAACAAGCGGGCCCACAGCTGGGACTCCGGGTCCAGTTCACAAAGTCCTTTTGATCATTCCTGCTGCAGTTTGGAGAGTTTGGAGTCCCGTGGAGTACGGGGGCCAAGCCCATCTTATTATGATAATTGGGATGCATCAACTTCACATGGCGCTAATGGACCCAGATCTCACTGATCAAGAGCACACATATTCAACTTTTTTTTTAGAAGGAGACATTATGCAATGTGTCCTGGTTGCCTTCCCAGCAGGCAGTGCTCTCACAGTTTTTTTGGCACTGGGAGCGACGTGACGGTTAGCTTTGAAGAGCGCGGCAAAGTTACATCTTTTCCTCCCACGAGTGAGCTAAGTGGTAACCGTGACCGTTAATCAGTTCATCTTCCTTTCGTCTCTTTTTCTTTTCTTTTCTCTGTACGGACTGGAAAAAAAAATATCAGAAGGTCCGATAATTAAAAAACGTGTCAGGTGAAAGTGCGACGCGCGAGATGTTCTCACGCCGGCCGCTTTGTTCGTCTTATTAACCTCGTCTCCGTCGGCCTCGCCTTTAAATGAAATCTTTAGCCTCTTACACGCGAAATTAAAACTGCCCTCCCTTGAGCGCTTTTAATTATTCTT
>QODF01000079.1:1451828-1459328 GCA_024372805.1 Oostethus manadensis | reverse complement strand
CCTCCCTCCCTCCCTCCCTCCCTCTGTTCTCTCTCCTCCCTCCGTCTGTTTGGGTGTCTGTTGGGGAGCCATGGGAAAAGCAGAGGCAAATGATTCTCAGTGGCTTCTGATTTCCACTATTTGTTCGTCATTTGTTAGGCCCACTTATCTCGCTAAAAAAAGCAACATGTGGAGAGAAAGTGACAGGGTGACTAGCCAGGCGCTTTTGTAAGCGTCAAGATCTGCATTCAAAGACAGAGGGGGCCCTCCAACCCCACCCCGTCTCCCAACCCCCCGCCTTCACTCGCTCTGTCGCTCGCTATCTGGCCGCATACTTGCACATACGCCTCAGTCAATTACTGCCGCTAATCTGCGATGGAGGGTAAATATTTCATTACCTTCTCCAAATAAACAGTCGTCAGAAGCTGCGGAGTGACATCGATCCCGTGAAAGGTGACGTTGGCACGGCAGTGGCGGCCAAGCATGCCTGATTGTTTGTTTGCTGGGGTACAAAAACCAGGGCTGGGGTATTGTTTAAGACAGACCCTATTACACAAAAGGTGCAGATCATTTTTAGACAATTAATGAAAAATACTCAAATATTATATTATCTTAGTTTGCCTAATTTCTATGAAACTCTGTGGACATTAAATGCATGTGCTAAGAAAATTTTTTTATTATTCTTGCATTTGTTCAATGTTTTCCTTATTTTTTCTCAAGTTTGAAGTAGTTGTCTAATATATGCGGTACTGATCCCAATAGTCTATGTTAACAGGGATATGCATTAGCTACCGTTATTGCTTAACACTGGCTAAACTTACTAAAATACAAATATAAGACATTCAGAAAATATATTTAAAGAGATGTTCAGTTGTACTCTACACTGGTCACTAGGTGTCGGTAATGTCATTATAATGTTCGGTGACTTGATTGCCAGAGCAACAGGCTTTTATTACAGTCACAATAACAACATAATAATAATTCAAATAATAATAACACAAGCTACTGTTGTGGCAGTAATCCACTCCAAACTAAACCTCAACTCTGAACCACTGATGTCACTTCCTGTCTGCCAGTCACCCTGTCCCCCTAGGGAACACATTTATACCAACACACGCAACCACTAGTCTTGTTTATGTTTTCAATGTCTTATTTTCTAGTATTATCTCTACTATATTAGTAATACAAATGTAAAGGTGACTATAGGGTTGTTAGTTCACATGTAGAGGGCTCTAATGTTAAAAATCACATTTAGAAGGTTGTCGGATTACAGTATGCCTGAAATGATCATTTTCTAAAAGTTACTGATTACGATTATGATTATTCAGGCGTGGTTGAGGTCTATGTCTGCTTTAATGAATGTTATTCTATTGGTTTTGTTGGTTAATCATTAGCAAGATAATGCAAAAATCAAGTTTGGTGCAGGTTTACGCATTAACAATCGAGGACATTTTTGGCATTGTTCTTTGCATTTTTTGACTTGATCTCGAATGTTACATTGGTAAAGCATGAGTGTAAATGATGAAGCTGAGTTATACATAGAAAGCGGTTATCTGCAAATGACACTGATCTAAAAAATGACTAACTGGTATTTTCACTCTAGTTTTTATTTTTTGCTTGCTACCAATATTGAGCAAAACATAATTTTAAGTAACAAGTTCACTTTTAATTCAGTTCTCAAAAAAACATTCCGGATACAGCTCTTGTTCCACAAATTTAGCAGTTTTTGCGGACTTACATGGGTCTGCACTCTAATCGGGCTTTTTCACTTTATTATCACATACTGTATGTTTTTACCATTTAGTTCACCTCAAAAACCATGCAATCGTGCGTCCATGCAGATTTGTGGCACCCTTTCTCCCCGGCAGGCCAAGTTAAGTGCAAGTGTGCGATTAGCAGGTGAAATAATGCAAGGAGCAGAGGGGGCTGGAGTGAGGCAAAGAGGACTGGTGGGGGGTTGACAGAGAGATCCCAGAGTCTACTGCTCATTAATCACTGCAGCGTCTTTGACCTTTCATTTGCCAAGGGCGCAAAGAGAGGAGGAGGAGGCGGTGGCGGCAAGAGAAGGGTTGCTGCTAAAAGCTGCCCGGGAAAAAAAAAAGCGGGAGATGACCAAGCGGCCCGAGACATACACTTCTTTCCAGTCACCACAACACTGTCTTAATGAAGAGTGAAAGTAATCAGCTTCAGCGACTGTTAGATGGATCCGACACTTCCTGGCCCCGAGGAGGTATCAGCTGTTCCGCTTTGCCCGCCAAGCCCGATAAGCACCAATAGAACCCCCTGCCTCTCATTGCCAGTTTACACATGTTATTAAAAGAATGACAAAGATGCGTTCACACCAGCTTTGGGAAGACGGTGCTGGAAACGGGACGAGGGTGCGACATCATTAGCATCAGGTGTATTTTTAGCCCGACTGCAGTCACCGAAGTGAGCCCGCCGATGGCATTTCTCACCGCGTCACAACCACCGAGGGAGTGTCTTTTTGTATGTCTGCAACCAAGGTTTAGTAGAACCAAGGTAAAGTAGAAACAACATTAGAGTACAGACTCTCACCGTGATCCACCTTTTTGAGCATTATTTCATGTTCAAATCTAATTTACTAGGATGAAAAGTAAAAAATGCAATCATATGGAAATGCACGGGTCGCCATCTCACTTTCAAAACACAAGCATTGACTTTTGTTATACTGATATTGCGTGTTTACAGTATATCACAACTGACCGATGAAGGGCATGTATCTCCGAACAAGGTGGTTGCTGCAACTTATTGTGTTTATGCTTCTGAATGGCAACTGACAACTAGTGAAGGGTTTTTTTTTTAAACGTGAATAGAATGTTATACACAATCAAACCACATTTTTTGTATGATTCGTAGAAAATTGTAGCTTTGGGGTTTTTGCACAAACTTGCACATGGCAAACCACTGCATTGTTCCACAAAAACGAGTGCCCAAAGACTACACATTGGTGTCCCGTGAGTGTTTTTATTGAGTGCAAGTGCTAAATAAATCTGCCATGGGGCCAGAGAAAGTTGACAAAAAAAAATAGAACTTGATTTTTCCAGGATGTATGGGACATCCGCATCAATAATAGGTTTTATCCATGTAGTTAATTTATGCATATTTCACATTGTTTTCTGCATGTAGAACTTTAAATAATTTCTATAAAACATAGTTTATGTTAGTATATTTTGGTGTCAAGAACAAATTAAATGGATTTGCATTATTTCCTAAGGAAAAAATGCTGCCTAGGTTTTCGTATATTTCGGTTTTTCAAGAAATCACCACAGTGCAAGGTCATTTTTTATACTTTTGAACACGTATGGTGTAGGACATTAGCAGTAGACATCCACCTCCACCATATGCATCAAGATTTGTGCATTAATCACTAATAAAAATGATAAAAAACTGAATGCTAAGCCACTGTGGGCTGAGTATGTAGGCAAGAGTAAAGTAAGTAAATATATATTGTACGTAATAAACAAAAGCATTACCAAAGATTGGCTAAAACTGAAATGCTCTTAAATTTGCTGAAATATTAATGTTGAACTCCCGTCGATTACCCAATTACCATCCATTTTCTATGCCGCTTATCCTATTAGGGTCACGGAGTATGCTGGAGTCTATCCGAGCTGATTTTGGGCGGGAGGCGGGGTACACCCCCGGCTGGTCGCCAGCCAATCGCAGGAAAGACAAACAACCTTTCACACTCACATTCATTCCCGTGGACAATTGAGTCACCGATTAACCCAGTGGTTTTCAAACTGGGGGGCGCGCCTCCTAGAGGGCCCGGCGGCAAGACGGGGGGGTGGTGTGGAGGGGGAAAGGGGGGCTACCACAAACACTTTTCATTATTACCAAATTTTGCTGCTTGCCTCACCCCAGTTGCGTAGTTTGTGCGTTAATCCTGCTAATTTATCAAGCAAACAAACAAACAGTGAAAACATAACCTCGTAGGTTGAATACTTAAGAGATGCATTAAGTGATGACACGGTGATGCAAAGCAAGGTTACAACTCAGCATCAACTAGGTATTAATATACATTTCATCTTTTTCTATTTCCACCCCGACTGATGTTCAAGGTTAATCTAATCAGAATGAACGCTCGTTGGATGAGCCCGTTCCACTTTTAATTGGCTATTTTTACGACCTCAGCGCCATTATCAGTTGAAACCAAGAGATGGAAGGGGAGCTGGGGGGGTATCTCACAACAACTGTGACATGTGGATGTCTGGGGGATAGCTATAAATATGTGACAAAAATATGTGCATTATTAATGGCATTATTTCAAAATGACTCCGGGGCGAATGTGGAAATTTTCCGTCATTAACATTCCAAACAAAACACGTGAAAGCGGTCAAAACGAAACATGTCGGAGCGGTCAACAGAGGAGGGATCCTTTTTGGTTGATGCAACACGTCGTCCTGTCTCGCTTTCCAGCCTGAGTCCAGCACTAAAAGGAGAGATTACATTGTGTCGGACATTAGCATTAACATTTCCTGGATCCAATTCTGCAGCGAGGCCGCCGCCGTTGACGATATCGATCAAAATTGTGGCCGCCTGTGACTTTGAAAGTGCGCCTCCTCTTTATCGTCCTTTTATATAGGAATGAATGTTTCATTTGGCATAACTGCGCTATTGGAGCTAAAGGGCTTATTAATGGCGCGCCTGCTTCCTGCTGACAGATCCACTGGGAATTCCGGGCTGTGGGTAGTGTTCACCGTGTAGTGCAGTGTGCAGGGGGTGTTATTTGTCCTCAAAAGGAATGAGCTTTAAATCTTAATAGGAGATTTTGTGCCGCTCAATTTATTTTCACACCATTTTGGCCGTGTGGAATGCACAGAGGTGAAAATGACCAGTTTTGCCAGAACTGAAAAATGCCAATATTTATTTATAATACATTTTACGCTGGTACAGTGAATCCATGCACATCCGCAAACACACACTTGTGGATTGTTGGTCAAAACATTTGTTTAAAATGTGTTTTCTGGACTGTTCATAGATGAGAGTAAGTGACTCGGATCGCATCGGTTCTACAGACCACCAGCCGTCATCACTTTTCATTACCTGTACATTTTACACTTGAAATGTGTTTATAAAGAATGTGAAGCATATTTAGGATTAAACATTTAGGATTAGGTTTAGTATGGTAGCTTGCATTGTCTTGAGTGAGCAATGGCAAAACATTTCTATCCCCCAGGGGGGGCATGACCGAAAATAATTGAGAACCAGCGATCTAATGCAAGAATTACAATGTGTGTCATGTTTCTAACCTTAAGTCTCTGCTTTTCTTTTAGTCACGGCTGCAATAGCACCCAAAATGGAGCCACATAAAGTTGGATGTGTTTTTTGTGATCATGTTTTGTCAACATGTCATCGCATCTTCAATGACAGTAAAAGCAGCCTTAAATGTTCTTTTATCCCTTTCATTTGTCATTTATAGGCCCGTAGAACTGTCTGCGCATGTAAAACTATTTTGTAAAAACTTGTTTTGCGTTAACATTTTTGAGACTTGGAGTGTTACTTAGTTGACGACGTCATAGACAGGAGAGGAAGCTGACTTGTGCTTCCTGTTTACATGTTTTGGAAAGCTGCTAACAAGGACATTTTTGTGATAAAAAATACATTAAGAACACAGTTGCACTCGCATGTATTAATAATATGACAAGACACCGAAAAATGTACTCAAACCGAGGCAAAGCATTATGCATACATTATATGTTGTACATACATTTTCAGTATTGATAAGAAAAAAATTTTTTTGTTTTTTCTTTTTTTTTTCCTTGTTTTTATTTTTCTTTTAATTTTTTTTTTTGTTTTTTTTTTTTTTTCTATTGTTAAAAACAGTCAATTTATGTAAGCATACTTTAAATACTTAAAATCCCCAGAATACTATATAATTAATATGTCATAAGTAGATTTCACACTTTGTAAAAGATTGAGTCATCTAAAGTAAAAAAAATAAGATATCATTTATTTTACAGTTTTTGGGGAGCTGTGACTTTTAGTTGCAATAATTACAAAAAGGAGACACGTTAAAAAAAAAGTAAACAAGTTACATTGTTTTCAAATGAGTTCAAATCAGTTTCAGAAATAGGGATATTGTTTTCAAAAAGTTTACAGTTTTGACATGTTTATATTGTTTTGTTACATCCTGATTCAACCAGAGGCGCCCTGTTCCACGGTCTTTGAAGCTACCATCGCCGTTTGCTTGCACTAACTTTCCAATACCGTGCAGGTCTTTTGTCACCTCATTTCCGTTGCAAGTGGTCTGATTGGTGCTCAAACTAAACGTAATAAAAAAAGATTTGTGGGCGCTTGAGCCGCTCCATGGGTCCAAAAGGATGGGGACCACTGTTTTGAAAGATCTCTTAAGGGTTAAATATGAGGCCTATTTGAGGATCTGAGAGGACAAGAGGCTGAGATAAAGTACTGTTAGGGGAAGGGGAGGGCCCAAGTGGAAAACACCACCTACTCAAGCTTGACATCTGTACAAAAACAAAAATAATCTGCTGTCAGCAGAATGTTCAGCCACTCCTATCACCCGGTCTGCCATAAAGAAAAGCGCAGCGATGTTATGTGAGATCGGAATGCATGCTAATTGCTAGTGGAGCTTTGTGAGCGAGATTCCTGGTATTGCATTGCAAATGAAGAAGAAAAACAAAGATTAATGAAGAGCATTGAATTGGCTGTAATGGAGTGTCAACAAGACCATACATTTCCTTTCAGAGGTCAGCAGAGCTGTTCTCTCTGTCTGTGCTAATGCTTGTGGAGAATGCACCCTCTTACTTGATGTGTACAAACTCATCAAGGGAGGTACAGGTTTTACTTTATATGATATTGTAGTATTGATGTGGCTAAACACACACTCGCGCACGCACACACATGGGTCCCCTTTCAGAGCGCCACTGTAAATGTTTATTAAATTAATGCTAAAGAAAATATGAATAAATACATACTAGATTAAAAAAATCTACTCAGGCCAATTCAGAGCAAAACTAAACAATAAACAACATTAAAAATATATAATAAATACTCAATAAATGAAATAAATGCTAAATAAACACTAAACACAAATATAATAAAGAAATAACTGCTAAATATAAAAACAATTGGAGCACCCCTAAAAACAGAAAACCATTTAACATAATTGTGAAAAGTTACCTTTTTCAAAGTAGTAAAATAAAATGAAATGAATACCGAATCAAATGAATAATTAATAAATACTAAATGCAAAACACAAATAAGCAATTATGAATACATTCAAAGCACAACTAGATAATATAAAAACTGCACAGCAATAATAACGGAAATTGTATAATAAAACAAATAAATATTAACAAATCAAATAAAAAATGTAAAGTAAAAAAAAAGTTAATGATTGCAAATTACAAATGTAAGTAAATAAGTATTAAAAATGCAAATCCTTTCAGAGCACATTCTGACAAAATGATATATTATACATATGTATATATATATATACATATATATATATATATATATATACATATATATATATAT
>QODF01000079.1:1343763-1451679 GCA_024372805.1 Oostethus manadensis | reverse complement strand
ATATATATATATATATATATATACACTCATCCCCATTAAGTACACCAGAGATAATACAAATGAAAACATTTAATGAATACTGAATAAAAAAATATCCATTGTGTCAGGAAATCGTTCTGCTCTAAACAGGAGCAAACCTCTCTTTTTAAATAATTGATATTTTCTGATTAAACGTGGCAGTTTGGAGATAATGAATTCTTTATAGTACGCCTGGAGCAAGTCGCCAGCTTTGCCCTGTCTGCATGACAGCTTTATGGGGGCATCTTTTTTTTTTTTACCCCCCTTTTTGGTACCCAAATTCAGAAAGTTGAACCAATGTAGATCGAATGCTTAACAGAGTTTAATAAATTAAAGTGCAGGAGAGGAAGGGGTGGGGTGCCCTCTGTAAGCAGGAAAAAGCTGATGAGACAGGTTTGGTTTAATCTCAGGCAATAGAAGTCATTAACCATTCTCACAGGAATTAAAATATAGCTTGCCCTTTTCTTCTCTCACTTATCATTAGCATCACTTTAATCTCCCCGCGTTTCACACTGCTATTTTAATCATTACTTACTGCCTTTTGACAACGTCAAGAACACGGCTTCTCTGCCCCCCGCCCGGGCAATATCCTGGTTTTAGCTGACAAAATGTAGGACATCATTTAAAAATATCCAAATTCCCCCCCCCTTTAAATTGTAAGTCCTGATTGTCTCGTGATATCAAAAGGACGAGAGGACATTGGAAAGAGCAAGCATAACAAAATGTGGACTATCTACACCTATTTTAATGAATGCTGCGTTTCACATAATGTTCTATGTGGGTCATGCACGGTGTTGGGGGGGTTAGTATTTGTACGCCCTTGAATCAATGATCATTTGCAACATAAACCTCCCATCACTAGAGCAGAATATAAATAAAGTATTATGGCCGGCGTCTTTGCTGACAATGACAGATGTAGGGCGAGCTATTTCTTCAACTTTTGTGTCTTTATTGTTACTGTTAACAGTCACGTTGAACAATGCCGCTGGATCTGGAGCATGATTAATTTGGCTATGATAAAAGAAAAGGGAAAAAATGGCCTAAAGCCGATAGCGTATAATAGTTCTAAAATAGAAAGTGGGCAAAATGTGCACTTAAGGGCTCCACAAACGAGTTCTTGGCCTTTTGTCCACACAATTTGAAGAGACTTTTAGAGAAAATGCAGAGTTTTTAGGGCAGGAGAAGTAAATGCTGGGATTTAACTCACACATTCTTGGAATTGCAGAATGTTATGGCTAAAAGCCTTAAAATTCTGACTATCATGAAGACTTTCCAGAACTCTTTCTGCAAAAAAAGCCGCATTAAAGCAGCAAGTGTACAGAAGACCCGGCATTTAACGACATTCGCCTTAAATACAGAACCCAGACAAGCACTAACAGATACACGGAAGCCCACAATCAAATACAGTAATAGGACAGCAACAATTGCTTCCACCACAACAGGGTGGAAGAAGTGCTGTCTGTCTAAACCTAACACCCCATTCCTCAGCATCAAAGGATTTGTTTACACACAGAAATCTTCCCGCCTCTGTTACGGCTGATACTACTTTCAAACTCTGACTAGGGTGCAGACTTTCTAAGATTTTTTCACACAGAGATCCTGCAAAAACATATATCGTACAGTGAGTAATATGAGCGTAAATGTTACTATAGGGGTGTAATGTCTAGAGAACTCCATTAGTAATAATAATAAATATAACTAGTTTTTATATATATTAAATCTTACATCTTGAATATATCGTATATTTCAGTAAGTATTTATATTATACTGTTACACGCCAATGAATGAAAACCATGTATCTCTCAGTTTTGTGGCATACTGTATATGAGTGTTTTTATGCACACATTTTTTTTAGGATTGAAAAAAGGAAAAAATATTTTAAAAAATATATTTTAAGAAATATGACAACATTTGGAGATGGATGATTGGCATCATTTGAAAATGCATGCAGCCAAATGACAACAGCGCCTTACAGGAGACCGTTTCATTTTCACGCAATGACTGACATTCCTCCTAAACAAACACACACACACACACACACGTGCACGCACACACACACACACGTGTGGGATTTAATATTGTCAGTGCGCAAAATATGCACTAAGGAGTTCCAAATGTGTTTGTTACTGAATAAAAGAAGGAATCAACACTATTTAGGAAGCATTACTTCTGACACGCTACAGACGAGCGGCATAATTCCCCCTGATTTGCTGTTTTATTTGCCCAGCAAAAGTAGCGTGTCAGTGCAAATAAAGGCATTTTCCATCATTACGTTTCAATTCCACCATTTAACAGTAATCCATCTTTAAGCTAGAGAGAGCACTCCTAACCCCAGAAAATACATGAAATTGAACTAATCTGCTTTCCTCGAGTCGACTCAATACTTTGCTGCCTTTTTCCTAACACGGTGCCAAGATTAAAAGCATTAGCAAAAGAACAGAAACCTTCCGTTCTTTTAGTTTAGATTAGTGTTCAATGACTTAATCCGTTTATAGAATTGAGAGGTTTGTCCAAAAAAATAAAGATATACAAATGCAAACTACTGCAACCCACAAAAGTGACAAATGTACAGTCAAGACTGGATGTACAATCCCTGGCCAAAAAACAGTCACCACCTGGATTTAACTAAGCAAATGGGTATGAGGTACTGCAGTTGGTCAGGTCCAGGTTCAGCAAGACAATGGGCTCTAATTCCGTTCTAGTTTCGTTACAGGCGCAGCTTGGCGTAAGTACGCCTCCGTCCATCCTAACGGCGCAAGTGGCAAAGAGGGAGGAGGAAGGCGTGACTGGGTTTAACACAGCCGGGTCAAATCTTCACCAATCAAACGAGCTCCTCTCCTCACCTCTAAATGTGCCGCTGGCCGCGGACATGTTTTGGTCCGGGAGGTCCAAGCTCGCAGTGGCCGGATATATGGTCACGCGAGCAGACCTCCACGGGCTGATGAGGAGCTTACCAGAACCATTGCCCCGTGAAAAAAAAAACTATCAGCGCACCAGAGGCACACGGTGGCCACCAGTAAGGTAAGCATTTTTTACCCACTAATAAAGACACTGGTATTTAGTAACCTATATTTGTAATATGAATATGTAATATAATATGAATATGTAATATAATATGTATATGTAATATGAATAAACAAAAACTATACACAACGGGAATGAAATCTGAAGCAACTGTGCGTAAAAGACGCATTGCCAAGATGGTGGTCTGGCCCTTGTCACTGGTGTTTGCATGCGAGATGAACTTGTATTACCAAATTACCCATTACGATCATTTTTCAATTCTCAGTTACACAATCAAAGATGTCAATACGTTTGATTAACCGTTTATTTACAATTAACCACATCCATATCACATCCACTGGCCACCGGTGAGGAGGACGTGGGTGGCGATTTGGAGACAGATCAAAATGTATGTGCTGATTCAGATAGTTACTTCAAACAGTGGTTGTTGTGTTTAGTAAATGCATTCAAATGTCTGCCTGACATTGTGTAAACCGACCTTTGGGGTTTTGGTGACGTGTGCGCCAATCAGCCAAATTACCACTTTGCATCGAGAGTAGACCAGGTTGGAGCCAGCGAGCTTTCGGTGCAGCTTTGGCACGAAATTGTCACTACACCAGCCTGAATCAATCGGTGCCTCCCCCTGCTGCCTGCACCACCGCACCCATTGTTGCGTGCCTCGGTGTACCAAATTGGCTGTGCACTGTGTACCCTGGACGAAATTACCAACCTACGAATTTAGAGCCCATGGAGTCCAGACCTTAACCCCATTGATAATCTTTGGCATGAGCTGGAGAAGGCTTTGCGCAGCGGTCAGACTCCTACCATCATCAAGGCAAGATCTTGGTGAAAAATGAATGCAAGAATGGATGGGAATAAACTTGTGACATTGCAGAAGCCGCAATCAAAGCTAAAAGTGCTCCAACCAAACCTTTTTTTGGTGGCAACCTTACATTGGCCAGCCAGTGTATTGATTTGTTTGTGCTCTTCTACTCTTGAACGTCTGAACACAAAAGAGTGAACATCTGTCAAAACATGCCCCCCCTACTGTCTTGCCTGCGCTATTATTTTTCTGACAAATACACCTCATACTAGCATTGTTATGTGTGATTGCCTTGAAAGTTCTCAAACACCTCAATGTGCTCTACAAAAACGGCCACTGTAACTTTAGGGTGTTTAGCCAAATCATTATGGAATGTGGTGCACACTTTTAGAGAACTGAATAGCACATGCCTGTAAAATTTGAGGAAGACTGTTTGAAGAACATGGCCGCCATCAGGCAAAATGTCTTTTCAACGTCTTCTAGGACTGAGCTAGTAAGTAATTGTGGGTAAATAATTTACCATTTGTCTAATGATCATAACAGTTTAAGGATATTTCATCAATGCCACCACACCTTAAACATTTTGACCGCAACCCATAAAGGCAGTGACGTGCAGTGAGCATCATAAATCCCATTTATTTTGTAATTATTTTTATAAAACTGAAAACCATTTTTGGTCTCACTTCTATTTGTATATGAAGTCCATGCACCCTATCCTCCCAGGAAAAAACTTTTAAAAAAAGTTAAATTGTTTAAATTCTGTTCATCTTGGTATACAGTTATAGTTACCAACTGTGCTACTGAGGGCTTTAGAGAAACCTTTAAAGTCAAACTCATCTGAGTTGTGCAATCCGGAACTTAAACAGAATTTCAGGGGGAAAACATCAAAATTGTGTCCAGATTGCTTGTCGTGTTGCGGTTCTGTGTGAAACACCAGTGTCTTGGCTTGTGAGGTTAGTAACAGAGGCGGATGGTGAAAGCAATACCGAGACCAGGTGTATCAAGTTTCACATCCTTATAAATTAAAAACCAGCAAATTTGGTCTGTTTGTTACACAAATGAGTAGCTCTTGGCCATTTTCATTCTGTAAAAGCAGCTCTCACAAGAAAAAGCACTAGAGGCTGGCATTGCAGTTTATTTATTTATCCCATTGCTGGATTGTATGTTTGCTTTGCTGGGTTCACTGGGTTCCACTGTATTTAAACTAAAACTCAGTAGGCTTCAAATGACAAAGTTGTGAGCCAACTACTAAATAACAACTAAGCATTAGTCGTTTTGTTGTCTGTCACAGTATAACTCTTCGCTACGTGCAAGTCTTTGTCAACGGACATCCATTAAAGACGCATAAAGACGCCTTATTTGCCCAGCCAATGCAGAGCTTCAGCCAAGAAAAGATCTGTTCAGGTGAATGAAAGCAGCATTTTTTTTCTCTTCCCTTTCTCTCGCTGTCTCCCTGCCTCATTTTAAAAAATCAACAGCCCTCGCTCTCCAAACAGTTGGGAGCAGTTTATGAACACGGTTGTCGACAGTGAAATCCCCTCCTCTTACATCAAAAAAGGAGCTTGACTAGTTTCTGATCCGGCTCCAAGTGCAGAGGGCGAGGAGCTAAAGTGATGCTTCAAAGACGAGCGCAATCAAAGACGTGCAGCTGTTAAAACAATCTTTTGTTAGCTCATTGTCTTCCCACCCGCTCTATCGCTAAAATGAAAGGAAATAAGTAAGTTGCATTTAATCATTCCAAGTGGGAGGCTTTGGTGTCGGTACTCGGTTAAATGCAATACTAAAGATTTACCGCTATTTACAGTGGCGGATTCGCAACAATAAACTGGTATGTTGCCCGCAGGGGGAAAAAAAACAACTACCCTGGTCCTCCTGAACGTGCCAAAGAAGGGGAGGTGCAGGCGAAGTGAAATATGGTCTCCGCAGACCGGAGCCCTTTTGACGAATCTTGGCCCAAAGTTATGGAAGACTACATTTCATGTTTTGATGATGCCCTGCATAGCCTTCTGTGAGGGACATCTTTCATTGCACCCCCCAATACCTAATAACCCCCCATCCCGCAAGGACGACGACAACTAGTTGCTGTAGGAAACTTATTATTGCATTTTTAACTCTTGAAGAAAATACAATATAATATATATTGTTATATTTATATTATATAGTTTATATAGTTATATTTTTTACCCTTTGCTCCAAAAAGGTTCTGCTTTTAAAAATGTAATAGAAAAGTTGAGTTTTAGTTTGGAGTGTATTCTTCTTTACCTTTTGGCTTATCCCTGCCTCTTTGTTGAGCATCTTTGGACTTGGCAAAAGTTTTACGTGGGATGCCCGTCCTGACACAACCCTCTGTATGAGGGACACGATCTTCTCTGATGATAAATTGTGTCCATTTCATGTACAGTTCAGGTTGAATTGCATTCTGTGCGCTGCAAGGATTTGCAGTGGACTCAGAACACGAGATTGCGCACAAGCACACCTTAGAGGGAACGTTACTTTTGAGTGAATACTTATATTCACACTGATGTCAGTGCACAGATGCTGCACTCTAAACGGTCAAAATGGTGAGTGTACAGTGATGGGCACTTACCACTCTCAATAGTCGCCATCTTGGATTATGGCTGCAAAAGTAGACAGTGGTATTCTGATGATTATGATTATTGTGTTATTATTATCGTGCCAGATGATTCAAAACTGGCAGTAAATGGCTGTTGTCTGATGCATGGGTGGCTCGCCAAACATTACAGTAATATTACTGCCACCTAGTGACAAGAGCAGAATGCTACATATCCTTCACAGCATCTTTGAAAGTGTCTTCAGCCTGCCTTGTATTTCTATTTTATTCGTGTAGTGATTATTCTGCTTGAAAATGCTTAATTTGAGATTTTCCTTGAATATGCATGTGTTTTGACTAATCCGCCATATTCGACAACAAAACAGCATGATTTGTTAATGTATTTTTGAACAACCATGATGGTCAATTTAAAAAATTCAATGTGTGATGTGGCGAGGGATGACTATACGTTTTTCTATTCTGTCTCCAAACCTAACCATAGCTATAACAGAATTTTGAAAAAAAACACGTAATCAATGCCAATGACAGTGCTCTCCAACACGTTTTCTTTGTGGGGCACATCGCCGTTATGGCTGCCCTCAGACAGCCACTCGTAACTGTCAACATATCTGAATATAAATATGAATATTAACGCATAATATCATTACACATTTGCCCATGCATTTGATCATTACAGTTTTAGTAACAAACTGATGGATACCTTGCTTTAAATGAGATGTAAAGTGAGAATGTCAAGGTGACACGAATACATAGAAGTAGTTATTGTATCTTGTTCAGATAATATTAAAGTTTAGACGAACTGAATGCAGTACATTTTTCTGTCAAAATGAAAGGCCAAATACATTTAGAAGTGCATTACTGACACACCTTATTCTAAGGCTTTTGCAGGTCACATCTGGCTCCCGGGCCTTGAGTTTGACAACTGTGGTCAAACACAATTTATTTATTTTACTTTTTATTTATTTATTTATTCTGAGGCAGATCCGGTTCAATTTGTTACACAACAACAGGTACAAATTTAGTCGGTTCGCTGAGGATTACTTTAACTACTGAAGCTGCAATCGATTACCTTTGCTAAAAATGCTCACATTTCATGATCCAGTGTTTATTTTGCTTTGCAAAAAAAGTGAATCACTGAAAAATTTTGTTTTTCAATTAACTAGACGAGGCAAAAAATATGAAAAACAGTTTATATTAGGGATGTTTGATATTGGCTTTTTTTGCCTAGATACCAAAATTGTCTAAATCTCTATTTCCGATTTTGATATCAACCGATACGATACCAAAATGTGTAACATATCTCCTGTCGTGGAATTAGCACAAAGTCTTTACCTAGGCATTGATCAGTCAAACTTGCTTGAGACCAGATATCTGTTGTGAAGCTTGATGACGTGGCTGTAAACAACATTGTACAACCTCAATAGGCAAACATCTGAGAAATACTTGCGATTGGATGTGTCAAAGCGTAGCTCGAGGAACTCCACAAGTTTCTGACATCTTGCATGATAGAAAGGGGTCGGTTATCCAGTGCAAATGATACACTCCATGATATTCCGACTGATGGCTTTCACACTGAGAATTGGAAGTATTGAATGAAGTTTTGGTTCCGTCTCGCATAACCACCGCTTTGCAGTCATTGCAAATCGCAAATTAATATCCGAATGAGACTCTTGGAAATAATTCCAAACCACAGACATAACATTAGTCAGGCAGCGAGCGAGCGAGCTTGCTGCTGCCGCTCGGACAATGTGGTTTGAAGAGGTCATCATTTGTGCGCCGGCTCAGTCGTACAGGCACTCATAGGCCTAAATACAGCCGTTTTTAAAATTGGCTTTCATTATAAAAACCCAATACATTTTAATGCTGATACCGGGCCAACAATATGGGTGGGACGGTATTATCAGACTTCCCTAGTTTAAATCGTTGCACAGTTTCAGATATAGTTACAACTGCATGAGCAGCAAGTCACTATCGGTTTTAACCCCTTACATTATTACACGCGGCCCCTTTCCTAAAAGTGTTATAAAACTCGTCTTTTTTATTTTATTTTTCAATGCATGAAGTATTTTCTATAACTTCAGACCTAACCACAGACACAGTTTTTATATATTTTCGGAATATTTTTTTATGCTTTTAGACTTTTGTCATAATACGTACATAATACATGATACACGTTTGTCATAATAATCCCTTATTTTTGTAATAGGGAAAAACTAAAAAATATGCAATATTTTAGAAATCATCACCATAAGACTGCCATTTATATATATTTGAATACAGAAGCTATTCATTAGTTAGTCATGGGAAAAGCATGTCAAAATTACAGTCAGTCAAAAATATATGTGGTTGTTAAAGGAGTCAAGGGGACCACATTGAGTGTATACATTTAGATATTGAGTAGAGCAGAGGGCATCACTAAATTTTAAAAATTCATTAAATAAAACATATCAATAAAAATAAAGTAAATCATTAAATATTTGTTTACAAGTAGCCCTAAAATATATTGAGAATCAAAACAACAAACATCAGATAAGAGTGATGTTCTGCCCGAAATTTCAGGCTCATCCATGAAGGCAGGTGAAGAGGACGTAGGAGAGGGAGGGTGTCGGGGCTTTGCCAGTCCACTGCCTTGGCTTAATTTTTTAATACCCACTTTAATCCGACTCTAATGTACGTTGTTGGGGGTTAGCACCCAGATAGAGAAAGGAGCTGTCAATCAGCGCTCGGCCAAATTATACCTCGACTCCATTAGGTTGGGGGGGGAAAAAAGCAGCGACGAGGTTCCGGCGGCGAGTCAATCAAATCACCGGGGAATGACTGTTCCGGTTATTACGTTTTACCTGTTACGGAACCTGCTCTTAGCGTTATTAGCCACACCAGTCGGTTGCAGTACACCTGTTGCTACTGTGTAACACGCTAGTCAGTGTTGGCATGGGAATTCAGCAGTGATGGAGCGCAACGTTCCAAGAGTCTTGTTCTTTGACGCGGTGGTCAGTGAACTGGTTTAGCAACATCGCAGAGCAATGGATCAAGTCAAGTGGGTACTTTCTGGGTGGGGGACCAGAGCTAGCTTTCATTTGTGTTTTCAGCAAAATACTGTAGAGAACATTGACGCCAAGAGAGAACAATTCATGGAGGCACATATTTCATCTTGGATGTGCTGTAAAATGTTTAACCAACAACTCATTAAGCACCACAATTGCATTTTGTCAGTTGTTTGTGTGCAAGACGACACAGAATTTTGTTAGAATTTGTCTTTTGTCATTGTGTTTGCGTTAAGCATTAATTTAGAGCTTTACTATCTAAGCTTTATTTTGCACGATTTGTCAGTTAACATGCTTATGCAAAAAAAAATGAAAACAGTACATTGAAAACAAATTTTTTGAGGTATTTCTGACTAAAAAAAAGTACACTCGGGATATTTGGTAGTTGCAAGATTTTTTAAAGTTCAAGTTCAAGTGAGGCAC
Organism: Oostethus manadensis; assembly: GCA_024372805.1. Lineage (NCBI taxonomy): Eukaryota > Metazoa > Chordata > Actinopteri > Syngnathiformes > Syngnathidae > Oostethus > Oostethus manadensis. The sequence goes on along the minus strand of QODF01000079.1, from coordinate 1,441,796 downwards.
GAGTTCGCCCTGTTTTACAGAGCGGGATCTAAAACATAAAGGTTTCTTAATTCTTCATTTAATAACTACTCATTACACTCAAGCCTCATTCGGACTCGGCCACTTACCTGTGAGTGTGTCAGAATGCGTGATAGGAGAACAATGTGTGGTTAATAAAACAAGTAGTCTTAACTACAAGATAAAAGGTGGAGGCTCTAATTATTACTCTGTTTAGACAGGAGCTGGCCAAGATAAAATATTACAGTTATTTTATTTTTATGAAGTGGTCAAGTTCATTTGTAGTTCTAAACATAATTTAGGTGTTGTACGCACTTTTTCTCTCTCCTATGATGTTCTGCGTTTTTCCTACAGTATCTGTTACCATCATATGCATATTAAGTATTAACAAAGATGTGTATCTGCTTGATTGATAACCCACAACTGCTAAAACTAATATCCATTAAATATTCTAGGTGGATTTAAATACAGTTTGACAGCAACATTTAATTGAAATGTTCCTTCTTTTTTCTGAATAATGCATGAATTCTAATATTGGAAGTGTAGACAAGTTTGAATGAGTTCAATTGTTGTTTTTTGAGCCCATTTAATTTTTAACAGTCAAAAACACTGAAGTAATTTTCCCAAAATATTTTCCAATTTCTGCCCTCAACCGGTACCGAGAAGTGGGACAAGTTTTTGAGTTTAAAAAAGGTGTTTAAAGTGTATAAAGAGAACTAACCTGCACATCAGGCCATCCCAACAGGAACAGGAACAGGAACAGGAACGGCACATGCAAAAAGAGACAGGGGAAACAAATGAGAGAGCGCAGCGGGAAGCAGATAAAAGCAAAATCTATTACTCTACGTTTACTCTGCGAGAAGAAAAGGAAGCAAAATGTCATTGATCTGCAGAATACAGAGATTTTTTGGGCAGTGCTCCTTAAATGATGAGTAAATTGCCAGAATAAGACATTCCTGTCAGGCGTCCATGTAAAAAAAAACATTTTTTGGGCAATAAAAGACGACGGACAATATGTGTGGCATTAGATTGTGAGGCTGTTTGCAAACATGACACGAGCTGTGCAGATGCCAGGCGCTTGTAGCCGCCATATTTCCTAGCAGAGATGATGGCAGAAGGAGGGTTGCGGAGACAAAATGCCAAAAATGACATTATCATTTCCATACATGTCACACAACAAGCTTCTCAAAATAAGTGTGCTTTTTTTTCTTGCATGTGTGAGGATGGCGGGATGAGCGGGGGGGTCTGACCTACTCCATCTGGAGGATTGCGGCACTGCTGGGCTGTCACACAATGGGGAGACCAAAAGCCTGCTGAAGGATAACAAATGACTTCATGGCAAAACAGCCATTGAAATTCTTTCAGTATGTGGCATTAAAAAACAACTGAACAAATAGAGATAAGACGCCGGCTTGGATTTGAAATGAGATTTTTTCCCCCCTCTCTCTCGCGCTCTCGTTGCCCTGTCTTTCTCTTCCCTTCCTGTGCGCCCTCAGCCTAATAATAAAAGCTAAACAAAACAAAGTAGAGCTTATTCCTGCAGATTACCTTACACTGGACAGATGAGGCCTATATGAGTGTAAACATCGACTTGTGCTAAACGCGCAGCTTGGCGAGATAAAGCCAAACACGTACTCCCGGCCAGACGTTTATAAATATAATTGTCTAAGAGGTCGTTTCTACGCGGGTCGCCATAGCAAACACGGATAAGACAATTAGACAGTAATATTTTGGTTGGCGGATGCCAAACATCATCACTGACACTAACGACCACTCTGTTTATTTCCATTACCAGTGTTTCCCATGCATATTATTTGTGGCGGGCCGCTCAGAAACACAACACACTGGTCTGCGGGAATAGGAAGACAGAGAAGAAGCGATCTGGGGTGCCAACTTAGCAACTTTATTTATTTAAAAAAGCAAAAAACTTCTCGTGATTCTGACTTGAAAGCTTGCGTCGCTCTTCTCAACGAGCAACGGGTGCTGCTGTGGGCTCCTCCCCCCTTTAAAAGCACTCGTAGGTGGCTCCTTTTTTCTGCGTAAACATATAGCTTATAACATAGCTTTTCATGTTTTTACTCACTTTTTGCAAAAATGTCATGATTATATCATTAATTCAAAGTTCTACGAGTGTTGTTAACTGAAGTCGTGAAAAACTATAAGTGTAGGAGATTTGCGTTGCAGATGAAATGTTTTCTCCTTACAACATAACCTTACTTGGATGGATGGACGGATGACCAAAAAGGAGCCGTAAAGTCATTAGAAAACAGTTTTATGTTAACAATAAAGGATGTTCGCATCAGTTTTTTTATTTTATTATGCAACTTGTCACAGGTGTGAAAAAGTCAAACTTTTGACGCTTGCTTGGCTTGTGTCATGTAATAACTTGTGGATCTTTGATGTGACATGACGTCAGGCATGATTTTTCACTGATAATAAAAAGTCATAGACAACAACTTAAAACGAGGGCTGTCGAATGACTACAATTTTTAGACAGACATATCACCATTTAGAAAGCAATTAATCATGATTAATCACCTTCTGCAACTACACTTGAAATACGCCCATTTTGTTTGGATTTTATTGAAAAAAGGATAAATGGCAGGACAGGTTTGTATGTATATTTGTATGTATTAAAAGCTGCAAATGAACTGAAAATGTATATCAAGCTAAAAGATGCGTTATTATGAGCAACGAACGGCTGCGTTCAAAGACACCGCGTTATTTAAGTTTAATCCATGTTTTGAGTGTAGATGTATTTTCTAGGATTCCTGAGCATACTTAAATGTTATAAATTGTATATCTGCAGTAGGAGTTACGATAATGAAGGATAAGAATATCCACATACTCTTTTTCTTTGTCTTTCTGTTTATGTAGACCATACATACACTCATAGTAAAGGCATTGTTAAGTTCAGAATGTCCGTGAATGCATCTCGCGCTCATCTATTGACAATGGTCAATTTCGATTTCTTTGCTGTATGCAACCTGTGTCTGATTTTTTTACGTCAGTGTGAACAGCACAATTTTAGGTTTTTCAAATGCGACTCAGGTCTCATTTGCATGTGTACATAAATGGGATAGGTATGCGATGCGACTGCAGTGTGAACGCTGGGGTGGCATATATCCGACATATACTGTACGTCCCGGAAAGGCGTGTTTGGGCGTGCTTACCGAGACTTTATAGGTAGGCAGTCATGGAAAGGCGTCGTTTATGTTGCGAGACTTGAATAAGTGTACTCACCGAAAATGATTTTCATAAGTTGTTAGTGAAGCAGCTCATCACTCCACCCACACGCACCTTGGAACAGACGTGGTAACAAGTTGTCTGCAAACTCCCATACCAAAATTCTTGGAATCTTTCTTTTTCATCTTCTACAAGGAATCATTTGGTTGATATTGACCCAGTATCAAATCACGAATGAAATCAATGGTATCGCACCTCATCGGCGCACATACCGCAGCAGTCTTTACTTCCAAAAGTGATTTTCTGTTTTTTTTTTTCTCAAAAGTTAAAACAGTACAACTTTGTATATACGTAACCTGGCTTGTCGCAGGTGTAAAAAGAAGCAAAACATAACTAGCATGTTTATACATGTATTTTTTACCAAAAGACACATTTTTCTTTGTGTTCTACATTAAGTTGTAGCGTTATCCATCTGAACTGTATCAAACATAATAGGCTATTGTGTCTTATGGTAAAAAATATGTTTTTATACAAAAAAGTTGTCATTGAAGTTACATGCATGGAAATAATAAAATGAGTGGATAAAATATATGTTGGGCCGCACGGTGGCTGAGTGGTTAGCACATTGGCCACACAGTCAGGAGACCTGGAAGACCTGGGTTCAAATCTCCGTTGGGCATCTCTGTGTGGAGTTTGCATGTTCTCCCCGTGCGTGTGTGGGTTTTCTCCGGGTACTCCGGTTTCCTCCCACATTCCAAAAACATGCANAAAAAACTTCTCGTGATTCTGACTTGAAAGCTTGCGTCGCTCTTCTCAACGAGCAACGGGTGCTGCTGTGGGCTCCTCCCCCCTTTAAAAGCACTCATAGGTGGCTCCTTTTTTCTGCGTAAACATATAGCTTATAACATAGCTTTTCATGTTTCTACTCACTTTTTGCAAAGATCTCATGATTATATCATTAATTCAAAGTTCTACAAGTGTTGTTAACTGAAGTCGTGAAAAACTATGAGTGTAGGAGATTTGCCTGAAAGCCAGCTGGGATAGGCTCCAGCATCCCCGTGACCCTAATGAGGATAAGCGGTACAGAAAATGAATGAATGAATGAAAATATATGTTGGTGGGTCATTTTGATTACTATCTTTACCTAGCGGGGGTGTATTCATTATCAGGCTTGTTGATTGACAGCCTCACTAGATTAGGTAAGGCGCCACCCCTCACTAGATTCATCATGTGACCTGGCCGTGCCTAACAATCAGGTGGTAACGTTGAACAAAAGCCCATTCCAAATAAATTCCCACTGTATTTGCGCTGGGATTTGATTTAGCGGCCTGTGGGGAGGCACCATTTGGTAGCACCACGAGAGGCACAAGAGGCAGGAGGATGTAGGTGGTGTCTGTGTGTGTGTGTGTGTGTGTGTGTGCGCGTGTGTGTGTGTGTGAGTGGGGTGTCTGCCCGGTCTGGGCACTGAGGGGGACGATGGGTGTGTAAAGTTAGGGGTGGGCGCAGTGGTGTGGTGCTCATGTGCCAGAAGTGTTTATTGTGTCATGGTGATTTATTGAGTGAGCTTCATCACTGAATGTTCTCAGATATTTATTTCCCTAAAGGCCACTGGAAAGATATGAACAGGCCTGCATCCACATATGTCATCATTGGCCATTTTACAGCGTCAGGAGGTTTCTCACATGAAAAGAGGGGAGGAGGATGTGTGTGTGTGTGTAAGACAGCTAGTGGCTATCGGGGCACCTCTTCATCAAAAGCCTCTAAACAATGGTACCTCAGCAACACGCAAAAATGGCATTCTGGAATATGGATGATGACTTTTTCGAGGACGCACCCTCCAGCCCCCACAGTGCCCACCATTTGCTGCCAAATACGTACTTACTGACTACGCATCCATTATTCAAAGCAAAACGTAGAAGACACACACAAGCTGTATCAAAACCCTCTAAAGCAGGGGTCCCAAACTGTTGGTGATGACCCAAAATGGGACACTGGTCTATTGCATAAAAATCTATGTCAGAAAAACAATCAAGACCGGTCCCTTAAATTCACATGTGTTTTGGGGATTCAATATTTTCTAATTTTTAATAGTTGTTGACAAAATGGCAATACAATATGGATTTTTACAATGTTACAGTATATTTCTATACTGTACTGACTGAAATTTGAAATGATATTTTATCTTACTTAAAGCTGAAAAAGGTCTACTGTTTGATAAATGCTACCAAACGTATTGACCCAAATACAAGACCTTTTTCCCCAAGGATGAGTTGTGGAACGTGTAAAGAAAATGCAGTAACACAACCCATGACAAATGCAACTAATGTAAAACTACCATAAATAATATAATAATATAAGACAGCATTTGTCCCAGAGGAAAATGTCTGAAAAAACAAGTCATCCGATAGTCGGGATCTACTTTTTGACACATACTGTAGTCTTATATTTGCCGTCTAATGTTTAACATATGGCAACCACTGAAGTGCCCCAAATGTGAGATGTTTTATACTTTCCCTCGGATTGAAAAATGATAACTACCACATTGACCAAAATATAAGACCGCAAACGTCCCTGAGCAAAAAGTCTGAAAAAGGCGGGTTTTCTGAGCAAATCCTGATTACCACGTAGACTCGTTAGCTACACATGTTTTTCAGTATGTTTTATGAAAATGGCGCTACCATTACCAGGCTCAATTATTACCGTATTTTTCCGACTACAAGTCTCTCCTTTTTTTTGTATCCGTTAGAACCCTGCAGCTTTAATAACGAGGCGCCTTGTTTATGGCCATCACTGTAACTGACCTGAAATTTATCGCGAGAACTGATCGCAATCAGGTAATGGCCCAGCCCTACACCAAAGCATTTCTCCCCAGTCAAGTGAGAGCTTTTCTCCGTTACTAACACACACAGGTACCCTGGAGAGATTTAAAGTGGTATGAAAAAGTGTTTGCCCCCCTTTTGCATGTATGTCACACTTATATGTGAACGCTCAAAGTGAAATAGTGACTGTCCCTGCGTTAAAACGTAACTTAAAGGAAATTGAGACCTATCAGTCTGGAAAAGGTTATAAAGCCATTTTTAAAGCCAGCAAAGAGACCTAATATCCACACATCCATAAACACATGGAACAGCGGAGAACCTTCCCGCGACTGGCTGGCCAACCAACATTACACCAAGAACGCAGCAACAACTTATCCGAAAGACCACAAAAGACCCCAAAACAACATCCAAAGAACTGCAGACCTCCCTTGCTTCAGTTAAGGTCAGAAAAAGACACTGGTCAAAAATGGCCTGTATGCCAGAGGAGAAAACCCCTGCTAAAAAAAAAAAGAAAGAACATTAATTGTCTCAATTTTGCCAGAAAATGTCTTGATGATCCCCAAGATGTTTGGTAAATACTCTGTGGTCTGATGAGATAAATGTTTAATATTTATGGGGCTGTTCTGCTGCTTCAGGACCTGGAGGACTTGCTGTGATAAATGTAAACATGAATTCTGCTGTCTAACAAAAATTTCAGAAGGAGAATGTCTGGCCACCCATTTGTTGAAACCAACCTGGGTTCTGGAGCAGGACAATGATGCAAAACATACCAACAAGTCCACGTCTAAATGGCTGAAGAATAACACAATGAAGACTATAGAGTAGCCTAGTCAAAGTCTGACCTGAATCCTATTAATATTTGGTGGCATAACCTTAAAAAACTGATTCATGCTAGAAAACTCTCCAAAATATGGCTGAATTACAACAATTACGCTAAGATGAGTAGGTCAAAATAGCTCCACAGCACTGTGAGAGACTCCTTGCAAGTAATTGCAAATGCTTTGTTTGCAGTTGATGCAGCTAAGGGTGGCACAACCAGTTATTTGGTTTAAGGGGCACTTAAAAACATGACTTCTTCACACAGGGCCATGTGGGTCCGGATTATGTTCTGCTTAATAAGTTTCATTTAAAACTGCCTTCTGTGTTCAGTTCTGTTGTGGGGCAATGCATCTTTCACAGATTTTCTGAGCATTATGCAAAATTAACAAACAACTGAAGCCATAGCGGTCCAAAAAACAAACGCATAAAGATCATAATTTTTTTCAAACCTAAATAGCAGTTTTGCCCGACTTTATACCACCGTAAAAGGCCACAGAGTGTTACGTGGTCCATTCTTATTCAGTGGGGGTAGAGAGTGGGTGAGGCAGCCAGATGGTTGGAGTCTTTTGATTCTCCAGATGGCTCTTCTGTGTGGTGCTCAGTGACACCGGCTAGCCTCATTGACATGCTGCCTCCCTCCCCTTGCCGTCTTTTCGCCTCGTCTTCCAACACGGTCGCCGTTACGAAGATGGATACCAGCCCCCCGATGGCCCTCTAGCTGCAGATCTTTTTACAGGATGTGATGGGACTTTTCACTTAAGCCAAGCAAAGGAAACGTCAATGTTGGTGGGGCGGGTATTGTGTTGATGGCAGACATTTGCCACTGTCAAATGTGTCCACACTGTCTGTGGGAGGCAGATGTTACTGAAACTTAAATCATCTGGGGCCATCGGCACTTTTTAGTAGGCTTTAAATTCTACTTTAAAGTAGCCTTGAGGTAATACATTAAGAAACCAAAGTACAAAAGTGTTTACCCAATGCATACGCAGCGCCTATCCCTTAATATTAGGAATAACTTCTCGCCGACGTTTAAGGACAAGAAACAAAAGAGACTGCATCCTCATAGTAAAGCAGTAGTAGTATAGAAATTGTCTTTGACAAGTATGCTTTGCTAAATGTGTTTATTGTACAAGTTAAACATTCTGCAAAGTTTTTTATTGGACTAGTTTGTAATAAAGTGAGTAAAAACCCTAAATCACACATGGAAATGGCACACATGAGATGATGCGTGATAAACGCAGCGTTTTCCGATCTTTCCAATCCAAAACACTGTACTCAATGCAATGATGGGGGTATGCTTGTGGCACATGAATTTTAGAATTCTGGAAATGAGAACAAAAATTTGTGGTACAGTGCAAACACCAAAGCCAAACACAAACAAAAGCAAAATGGTACAGGAACCTTTTAACAAGTGCCTTGCTAGAATACAGAAGTTAACCACTTCCCATTAAAACAAAATGAAGGTAAAATACGGCAAAATGACACTTAGGTTTTGTAGGTATCGTGGATTAGTGTTTTATCCAGCCATCCATTTTCTATATCTCTTATTCTGTTTCATTTCTGTCAAAAACAAAAAACACCAAAGAAAAGGTAAAACACACTCAGATGCTCACTGAGCTGAAATCGGACTTGATTTGCTGATTTGCTCATTCATGATTTGGGGGTATATTTTTTTAAAGAGCAACTCACAATTCTGCAAGTTCACGGTTGTTCTGAAGTTGGAGGTTCCACTGCATTGTTTAGCATTAACAATGCAATGTAAACCGACTAAATTCTTGTGAGAGAAGACTGGATTGGCATATCTTTTTATATGGTAAATCACGATACGCGTACTGTGGAGTGCTGGCAAAGAGCAAATTGCCATCTTGACCATCATTATTGCTTTTGCGGGAAGAGAACAGAACACATCGCGACCAGGCTGGCAGGCAGGCAGGAAATGAAGCTACATTCATGCACATCCAAATTAGCCAGTTAAGCAAATCTGGGCCTAATTTGAATTGGACCGGTTAAGACGGTTTTCCTGCAGCTCTCGCCGCTTTTATTTGCTGACCCCTGGTGCACCTCTCCTTTTGGGGTCATATCATCATTACCATAGTGCAAGCTCAGAGACTTGCATTTCGTGAGTGCCTTAATTAATGTGTGTTTATAGCTGTGGTGGTGTTGCGGGGGGGTTAGTGGTCTTAATGAAACATCGCTGCGCCGTCCTCCGGGGTCCGCCGGAGGTACCTCAGCTATTGTGCTGCCCGTTCTTACAGGCTGTAAACACTTAATTGATCTGTGGAGCATATTTGACTGCACTGATTACTTTTTAACTTGTCTTTCAGCGGAATGTGCAAGCGTCTGGGGTCTGTTTTACGGGTGCAAAGCAGGATTTCAAAAGTGCACACACAAAACAAGATCAAGTCGGTCAAAGCGTTGAAGGGATATAAACACACACAACCGCGTGGTCGTTGGCTGGTGTGTAGCGGGGCCGATGACAGGGGCCACGGCCTCGTCCACTCCAGGGAGCGCCAATGAAAAAGAAGCATTTCCTCTAACATTCCATGGGTCACCAAAACAATTTGCCCAGAGAGCACCGGCTAACAGCAGCCGGAAAAAGGCTCCAACTGGCTGCCGGCTCCGACAGGATGAAGCGGAATAACGTTTAAAATATACAGTGGGATTCCTCCAGCTCGGCATTGTTGTATAATTAATACGTTTGCTGTGTGTTCTGCATCGGAAGGAACTAATTTCATTTCTCACGCTTCAGCTACTTTGTGATTACTTCTAATGGAGAACACAGAATGACTCCCTACTTCATTACCCTGCACACATACAGCATAACCTCGTGACTTATCCCCTTTAAATGTCCGCAACTAACACTTTCTCGTCTAATTACACCGTCCAAAAAGTATCTGAGCAATGCTGTAATGACCATATTTGGCAATAGAAACAAACAGTTCCAGGGTCAAACTGTGGCCATAATAATCCATGTGACATTATAACATTATCAACCGTGTAAGTAAATAGTAAAGTGGAACTAACCCATGTTGGCATGAAAGAAATACAGTTAAAATGATAAAACTTGAACAACAAAGGTATAATGTGAAGTGTAAAAAGAAGTTTAACTCGGTTTTATAGTTTTTTTTATGTTCATCTTTTATTTTCATCAAATTTGATATATTAAATCAAGATTTATTGGAAATCCTGTATATAACCTTTCTAACATATGTACTACTACTACTAATAATAATAATAATAAAATACATTAAATTAAAATATGAATACAAATAATTAACAAAATGTACATTTCAAAAAGCCAAAAGAAGATGAAAAAATCAACCTAAATATAAATTTAAAAAAAAAAATACTGTGTCACACCCAGATTTCTGCGACTGCAAAGTTTTTGTGCTGTTGGAAGCACATTTTTAAGTTTTAATAGGCCATATAAATACTAAAGAAATAAAAACTGCTTAATGGTAAAATAAGAACAACAACATGATCAGCCTCGTCACAGATGCAACCCTTGCATAACTTTGGCAATACACGTGCAAAAAGAAGCTAACCTCGGTAAAATATAAAAAGGCAATATGATACAGCCTACCACTGTAACAACGCATATGGTTACGCAAGCATGTTGACTATCTTGAAACATTTGCAATAAATTGTGATAAAGTCGAGAAAAAAACTTTAACTAATCATCCAGATGGAGGTTTGACCATGTTTTTAGGCTCTTTACTGGACTTCCTGTGAGGCATCTTGGTATTTCCTGGAGCCTCTATTTTCTGGGAACAACAATAAAAATGTTGCTGCAAGGAAATTAACGTGAGCAGGGGGTGGATTTCTTTCTAATGGAGGCTTCTCATCTTTTGTTTCAGCGTGACAGATGGACAGCGTGTACTCAAATTGAATTTGCCTTTAATTGCATTTATCATTTATTTGCCAGGCAGATTTTGTTTACAAGGTATTGAAATACATGTCAGGCCGCACGGTGGATGAATGGGCAGCATGTTGGGCTCACAGTCAGGAGGTTCAGGGTTCGAATCTCCATTGGGCATCTCTGTGTGGCATTTGCATGTTCTCCCCGTGCGTGTGTGGGTTTTCTCCGGGTACTCCGGTTTCCTCCCACATTCCAAAAACATGCATGTTAGGTTAATTGGCTACTTTAAATTGTCCTTAGGTATGAATGGCTGTATGTCTTTGTTTGTCTATGCAGTATGTGCCCTGCGATTGACTGGCAACCAGTCCAGGGTGTACCCCGCCTCCCGCACAAAGTCAGCTGGAATTGGCTCCAGCATACCCGCGACCCTAATGAGGATAAGCGGTATAGAAAATGAATGAATGAATGAAATCCATGTTTGACCCTCCTACTTTTACCTTAGTTTTTTTGTTAGCTCTTCTTTCATGATGCAGTCCAGCCGGATAAAGGAGTGTGTGGTGCTCGTTTACTGTAGCCCTTTGCCCTGCGGGGTGAATCTGTTCAATAAGTGAGATTGTCTTTTTTTTCAATATACATCTAAACTGTGCAGGATTGCCAGCTTCATAGTTGCCGTCCTGTTCCCCCTGAAGTTTCAATATTCGGACCATGTGGAGAGGCGAGGGCAATGTAATCAAACGTCCCTGTGTTAAGACTAAGCCGCTCACAAGGACATACATATTCAGAGACGGTGCATTCATGGTCTCTTCCATTCAGGTAGAAAAAGCCCACTTGAGTTCTTTATTCCTGGTTCCTACGCGCAGCATGTTCAAGTGGCTCTTCTCCATCCAAGAGTGTTCTGCTTCTATTATTTACATGCAAACACATGATGCAGCTAATGATGCTTCCGTGCACAACCTGCCACTTCTACTTGTCTCCAAAACTAATAAAAGAAACATCACGGAACACATCAGTTAGAACAAGAAGCATTAATATGGAGGAGAATGACCGTCTACTGATTTTATCCAAGAGGAAACTGAGGACAGCCATGAAAACAGAAACGCTGCAGTTAAGTGAAAACTGTGGAGTATGCAGCATCCGCAGCAAGGGGTAAGCTAACATATCATATGCTCTCAAATTTGATCCAAGTGGAGACTGAGGACAGCAAGAAAAAGGAGCACTGCATCAAAGTAGAGATTGTGGAGTATAATACAGCAGACAGTGATATGGCATAACAACAGAGTGAACTAAATTTAGCATACATGGGTTTGTTTGTCATTTTGAGCTGCATAACCTTCTATGCTGTCAGCAGGACACAATTAGAACTCTGACTAGTAGACTTGGTACGCTCTAGTACATGGTATTGACACTGGAAGAAAGAAAAAAAAGGAGCATAAGGGTACGTTTTCACAAAAATAATCCATCTGTTGTCTTATTTACAAAAGACAACAGGAAATGCTGTAATCTGCATGCTAGGCCACTAGTTGGCGATGTTGCTCTGTAATACATTCTCTTAATTAATCAGGTATTCAAGTTTAGCTCTTGTAAATGTAATATGTAAAAGGCTGCGGAGTTCACATCGTTGGGCATCTCTGTGTGGAGTTTGCATGTTCTCCCCGTGCGTGTGTGGGTTTTCTCCGGCTACTCCGGTTTCCTCCCACATTCCGAAAACATCCTTGATAGGGTGATAGAAGATGGGTGGATGGGAAACGCTGTGGTTGGCAATTTGGTTGTGATTTACTAATATTATGTTGACCAATCAGCCACACACAATCATGTTTTGTTAGCTAAGCATAAAAATGTGACTCAACTTCACCATGATGTAAATAAAAACATATCGTCACCCTATTAAAATATTGGCCCAAGCTATTCTCTGACAAAAAAATACTTTTTGGCCTACATAGTCTCGTGATAATGCTGGCCATCTCTGGTGAAATCACCTAAATCCTTAATTGAATGGCTCACTGAATACCCTAAACGAGTCCAGTACTTTTCTTCTCTGAGAACTCCGAGTCGTTTTTTGTGTTTTGGCAAAAACTTGAAAATATGACTTAGGACATATATCACTCGTGAAACTTACAGAAGATGAGACGCTTTCTTTAAAGAAACTTTGGCGAACCCTGCGTCTTCTTTGCACGTATTAGCGGGCGAGTGTTAGCCACGTGGTTGCGTTAGCTGCCGCTTGACTGATGATCACACCATGAGCCTCCACGGCTCACCAAACTCTGGTCATCAAGTGCCGTATTAAAGCTTTTTAACACGTTAGCCCACCAAGAGTTTGCTGCGGGCTGCAATACTACTAGCCACTAGTGAATGGCTTTTGTGATCGGCGTTGAAAGGCATTTATCGGCATGCACCGATCACATGTTTTTTTTTTTATATAGATAATTGCCAATACCGATTGGTGGACGATTGATCGAAACATCCCTAAATGCTAGTAGACGTTTAGGTTCAGTCACTTCGTACTAGCATGCCCTTTCCGTCATAGCATCTTTCTAGTGGTGCTGGAGATTATATGCTTCTTTATCCTAGCCTCTGCCACCTTCTAATTGATGCACCCCTGCCAATTTACACTTCGGCCCCAAGCTCTGACCCCTATTAACTACCTGGCCTCGCTCCGCCGTGTTCCGGCACATCCCCCCTTCCGTCCGCCGCCTCGCCTAATCAACTTCTCTTTAGAATGCCGCGAAACACATTTTTATTCTCAGTCAGTGAGACACTTTGCTGTTTTTTTTTTTTATCTGGATAAGGATAAGCCGGGGCTGTGCGCTGTTTTCCCCATGCAGTTCATCACTTTGGATCCTCGGTGCTCAGATTAGCGTCCTAGTAACACTGCACCGGCCACTTGTCACTGTCTGTTTGCTGCTTGTCCTAGATCGGGAAGTATTTTGAGGAATGTCCGCCCTCTTCTCTGTCCTGTCCTGTCCCACAGGTCCCAGAGAAAGAACAGAGGGATGCAGGGATGCAGGGGAGGGGTTCTGTGTTCTTCCCTAAAGTGTCTCTATCGGTTTCCTCATGGTGGACACTCCGACACTTCATTATGATAGTTTTAGAAACAGATAATTGTCTAGGCGCGTTAAAAATTCTCATTCCCTGTAATACTGGGAACAGGCCCGGCAAATGTGTATTCCATGAAAATACCAATTACCAAAGAAGCCACAGTTTGTGAGCAGTAATGTTAGGTCAATCTGGAAAACAAAGATATTACACCAAAGTTACATTTAAGCTTTTCCTATAACAAAACTCCTAGGGCTTCCTGCACCAAAGAAATGTCTTCTACACGAGCCTATGGTTTGCAATTAAATACTTACAGGTTGTAAACAGAATTTGTTATTAAAATACCAGAAAGGAGCTAAGTTAGCTAGCTTACCAGGGTGCTGGCGCCTCAAAATGTGGCATGTTACATAACGCTTCTTCAAAACCGCTCTTGCAATTCAAAATAAACAACGTTTGCACGTTTCGACAAAGCCACGGGGTAGGCTAAGCTACGTTAGCGAGCTGAACAGCAGAAGCAATGCAATGTTGGATCACAAATGTGGTACCGCAAGCTAGGCTAGGCCAAGTTAGCTACCGTGCTAGCCTGTGTCGTAGCGCCCAACGCTTCTTCAATCTGTAGTTAGCGGCATCCCGCTAACAGCGAGGATATGATCTAAATTTGTGAGAGAGTTTGCTTTACACTATAAACAATCAAATGCTCCTTTGATCAGCTCAGCGTGTCTTGGAGAGGACGTCTAAAAGCTGGTCTCCCAGGTGAGAGAAGAACAGCTTGACTAAAATCTTTAGTCAAGCTCGGCTGAATCATTGTGCAACGCTTCCTTGGTGCTGCAGAAACACAAGCGCTTCCCTTCCTAATCCTGTTTAGACACTATGGAAACAAATACAAGTGGGGGTCAGATAGGGATCTATGCCCCCAGAATGCAAAAGTTCAAGGGAGAGCCAGAGGCTACCAAAACCATCATCTTCACAAAGTCTGTCCACGCAAAAATCTGAAATGTATCTGGCATTTTTTTTTTGTTTCTTAAAAAAAACAAAAAGAGATGACAATTCATCTCTGGCTGATTAAAGAACATCAAAGACGGTTCTTCCATCGTTCCTCGGAGCGACGAGGGGAGAATTAATTGGCTAAAAATGTTAAAACCCTCACAATTACGGAGCAAATGCAGCCATTAGGGAACGGCATACAAAGTAGCCGGCAACACAACACCAAACAAGAGTTGAAAAGATAATCTGGTCCGTCTGAGCTGCTTTAGATTTAGCAGCCAGGCTATTTAGAAAAAGACGTCTTCAATCTCACACTTTCTCGCAAGTGATGAGTTAGTGTGGCTAGTTTATACTGTATATTGCTAATTATGTATCTTTATGTAACACATTTTTTGTGGACTTCCAGTCAGACATGTACATGCATTCGTCCTGGGAATTAATGCCATCAATTTTGGGTCTGCCGCACGGTGGCTGAGTGGGTAGCATATTGGCCTCACAGTCAGGAGGTTCAGGGTTTGAATCTCTGTTGGGCATCTCTGTGTGGAGTTTGCATGTTCTCCGGGTACTCCGGTTTCCTCCCACATTCCAAAAACATGCATGTTAGGTTAATTGCCGACTCTAAATTGTCCATCAGAATGCCCATTAGATTGACTGGCGACCACTCCAGGGTGTACCCCACCTCTCACCCGAAATCAGCTGGCATAGGCTCCAGCATATCCGCGACCCCAATGAAGATAAGCGGTATAGAAAATGAATGGATGGATGGAAATGGTCCAGGGTGTGAGTGTAAATGTTTTAACAATTTGGGGATTTAGGTTGGATTTAAGGGGAAATTTATAAATACAGTTACCTAAATTTAATGGTGGTGCTGAAAGTCTCAACTTGACAAAGTCAAGCCCAATTAATTTATCACTGATCATGACTGCCTATTCAGTAGTTGGTAGATTCCCTTTGCCAGCATGAAAAATAGCACGCATTTGATTCAGCTCCGAGAAAAAGTGACATTGGTGTATGTTTGACCATCACAACCTTTTTGGAAAAACGGACTAAATCTTGGGACTATTTGAAAAATGGCTTAACATTAGCTCGTCTGCGATGATGTGATCCAAGAAACAGCAAGCAACTAAAACCAATTAAAAGGATGGCTTGTATTTTTCAATGGCTAAGTTCATTTAGCCATTTTTATTTGTGATAATACTTAATAATAATTTGGGCAAAAATACATATAATTTGCTTAAATATGTATAATGTCTTTAGTAAAATTAACCTGTATTCAACCATAAAACAGCACAAATTATGAATTAATTTATGTTTGAAAAACATTAGTAAGAGTGAAGCTGCGAAATTCGAACCGCTATGTGGCGAGGGACGACTGTGCATCTTTTTCATTGAAATGTAACAAAAGTATGATAGGATAGTACAGACCTGATCAAAATCGTAAGACCAGTTGAAAAATTGCTAGAATTAACCTTTCGCATATTTGGATCTGAATGAGGTTTTAAGTAGAGCTACAATATGCAAATGCAAGAAGGGGGAGTGTGACAAAAAGTAATTTATTGAAAACAACAATGAGATTGAAATAGGCTGTTTATCAGCTGATCAAAAGTTTAGGCCCATCACTCATAAAAATGACAAAAACTCTCCCAACCAGAACAAAAACATTTTCTCAGTAGGAGTCAGTAATGAGTGGCTCCACCGTTCTTTTTAATCACACAAAAATTGGTTTGGGCATGCTTGATGCAAGTGTTTCCAGGAAGCTAATGGGAACATTGCAAGTGGTGAAGATGGCTTCACAAAGGGCAGCAACTGGCTGAACCATCAGTTCTGTCTGAACTGATGGTCATTTTGGTCCATCATGATCTGGGGTGCTCTTTCATTCAGTGGAACACTGGAGCTGCAGATGTTGCAGCGGGCATCACTCATGACGGAGGGCCTTCGTCTGTGTGGTAAGAGCTGGGTTTTTCAACAGGACAATGCTGCAGTTCACAATGCTTGCTTGACGAAGCACTTCTTCAGGGAGAATAACGTCACTCATTTGGACCATCCTGCATGTTACCCTGATTTAAATCCCATGGAGAACCTTTGGGGGTGGATGGCAAGGGAAGTTTATAAAAATGGCTATCATTTCCAGACAGTTGATATTTGCCGTGAAGCCATCTTCACCACTTGCAATGTTCCCACTAGCTTCCTGGAAACACTTGCATCAAGCATCCCAAAACCAATTTTTGAAGCGAATAACGAGAACGGTAGAGCTACTGATTACTGACTCTTACTGAGAAATGTTTTTGTTCTGGTTGGGAGAGTTTTTATCATTTTTTTGAGCTATGGTCTTAAACTTTTGATCAGCTGATAAAAAGCCTATTTCAGTTTAATTATTGTTTTCAATAAATTACTTTTTTGCACACTCCCCCTTCTTGCTTTTGCATATTCTAGCTCTACTTAAAACCTCATTAAGATCCAAATGTGCAAAAGGTCAATTCTAGCAATTTTTCAACTGTTTTTAAGATTATGATCGGCAGTGTATATAAAACCATGTTCAACATTTTGGACTGAATGTTGATTTTTTTTCCCAAAAATAATCCAGACATGACACCCTGGGCCGCAGTTTGATGATTGACTTTGTGGTTGTGTCGTCGGACTTGCGACCACATGTTTTGGACACTTGGGTGAGGAGAGGGGCGGAGCTGTCAACTGATCACCACCTGGTGGTGAGTTGGTTCCGATGGTGGGGGAGGATGCCGGTCAGACCTGGCAGACCCAAGCGCATCGTGAGGGTCTGCTGGGAACGCCTGGCAGAGTCCGCTGTCAGAAGGAGTTTCAACTCCCACCTCCGGGAGAGCTTTGACCATGTTCCGAGGAAGGTAGCGGACATTGAATCCGAGTGGACGATGTTTCGTGCCTCCATTGTCGATGCGGCCGATCGGAGCTGTGGCCTGAGGTGGTCGGTGCCTGTCGTGGCGGTAATCCCAGAAATGGTTGGTGGACACCAGTGGTGAGGGATGCCGTCAAGCTAAGGAAAGAGTCATATCAGGCCGTCTTGGCCCATGGGACTCTGGAGGCAGCTGACGGGTCTAGGAAGGCCAAGCGGTCTGTAGCTCTGGCGGTCGCTGAGGCAAAAACCCGGACATGGGAGGAGTTCAGAGAGACCATGGAAAACGACTTCTGGATGGCTTCAAAGAGATTCTGGACCACCATCCGCCGTCTTCGGCGGGGGAAGCAGTGCACAGTCAACACCGTGTATGGTGGGGACGGTGTGCTGCTGAACTCGACCCGAGATGTTGTGGACCGGTGGAGGGAATACTTTGAAGACCTCCTTAATCCCACCGACACGCCTTCCAACATGGAAGCAGTGCCTAGGGACTCTGAGTCGGGTTCGCCTATCTCTGGGGCTGAGGTCACCGAGGTGGTCAAAAATCTCCAGCCAAAATGAATGGAAATGAGCTATCTGCGCTAAATGGGGTTTGTAGAACTTAGTCAAAATACACACAAAAATGTCAACGCGGATCATTCGCTGCATTGCATCGTCATACGCAGTGATTAAATATACATTGAGCAGTACATGTGTAAATATAGAGCCAAGATACGCAGCACTGAGGTGTCACAACGCGCGTTGGCGGCCACGATAAGAGGTTGACAATGATACTGTGCAGCTATTAGGACGCAAATAGCCGGCCAATGCAAACAAGCCATTGTCAGCCTGTGGATTTACAGTAAAGCCCAAAGAATTTCGCTTGTGTGGCTTCGTTCCTGAAGGCCTATTATGTGCATTGTTTTGCCTAAAGAAATGTTTAAAAAGATAGGAAGAGTACCACGTGTCTAATTATAATTCACATTTTTGCCAAAAAAAAAGCCTGTTGTGAATTTTCCAATAAACACGGCAATATGCGCATAGCGTTGCCACGTTAATTAAAAGCCCTGACAGACATGGCTTCCATCTAAAAAAACATCAGGAATTAAATTTGTATCAGTGGCACAGAGAGCAGTTGAGGGACTCCCTTGGGGGGATTCATGAAACACACTTTCATACAGGAGCCATCACAGCTCAGGGCAGCGAGCGAATGGGGGGGTTTATGGGAAGAAAAAGGGCTAGCAGCGGGATGTCATGTGTGGGACCGTGGACGTCACTGACCTCTCATTTCATACTTTAATAAAGTCGCACACCCAGGTGTCCTTGATGCCTTCCAGTTGCCCTGAGGGGGCTGCTGGGGAAAAAACACACTAAACATGAGGCAGCCCACGACATCATAGCCTCAATTATTCAGCTTTTGTGTTTGGTGGCAGCTATTGAGGTTGTGGATGGCGACACATGCACTTGACCAGTTCATCAAATACAGTATACTGAAACCATGGCAATAACCACCAGACACTTTCCATTATTTGTTTGTGCAAGCTAAGTCTTCTGGTTCTGAACCGCTGCACACAAAAAGTTGTCAAAACCTGTACGCCCACTGGGTTTGCTGTGCTGTGACTTGGTTTGACTTGAAATTTCTCACACACCTCAATCAAAAGAGAGCTACTGCTGTTGTTTTATGTCATCAGTGTTGGCAATTGTACAGTTATTTCACTGTTTGAGATGACAACCGTGTTATTTTTGGACAGTTTGCATGACGACAGCATTTTGGAGGCTGGAAACACGTGTAACTTACAAACTTAGAT
The DNA here is from genome assembly GCA_024372805.1 of Oostethus manadensis. NCBI lineage: Eukaryota > Metazoa > Chordata > Actinopteri > Syngnathiformes > Syngnathidae > Oostethus > Oostethus manadensis. Next base: position 1,422,443 of record QODF01000079.1, on the reverse strand, counting down.
GCATTTAGGACGTTTTGGAAAATTACAGTTTGTAATGATAATAACAAAATAAATAATCTCCAGCACATTACAATATGCAATCAGGGCAGGGAGGGGGTGTCATTTTTGGACCACAGATTGTTTTATTGGCCTTTAGCGTACAGTAATCCCTCGTCTATCGTGGATGTTAAATTCCAGACACCGCCGCGATAGGCGAAAAACCTCAAAGTACAGTATATAAATATGCGGGATATTTTGCTGATATTTTTTGTCACCTATAAGACAAAGCATAGGATTCGTTTTAGCAGTTATAATGTACAAAATGTTTTTAAATGGCACACCTGCATCCTTAAAAGTTTCTGTTTACGGCCTTTGCAAGAAAAACTTTGCACACCTCTGATGTTAGTATTCAAAATAAGAGAAACAAAACATGTAAAAAAACAAAACAAAAACAAGCATTACATGAAATCTTCATCTTGAAAAGTTATTGCGTCTGCAAAATAATTTCCAACAGGCTACAAAATATGTCGCAAAGTTTTTAATCAAGATAAACGTTCTGTCATTGAGAAACATGACCAGTTCCTGGCTGAACTTGCGCAACGCCAAGTTAACAGTTGCATCAATAGCACAAAACACGCCGTGCCGCCCCCAAAAAAACTTGCGTGCAGCACCACGCCGGGGCTTCATGATTTACTATCAAGCGTGGCCGGTCACAGGAAATTGGAAAGAGCGCTGACTTGCTTTTGAATTGTGGGCCCGAGACAGTTTACTGTTGAAAAGAGAAGCAGATTATCAGGAGGAGAAGGCAGCAGATTTAGAGATGCACGGCCGTGCAGTATGTTATCACAACACAGTGGGCCCAGACAGCTGCTATCTGTCATAAACTCTGTCTATTGTTGGCCACACTTCTCCACAACATGTGACCTAATCTAGATGAGCCGCCTCTGCCGAGCAAATATGGAGCGGAATGGTGTCATTTTTAATAAAGCTGCTTTATGGACTCCAGTCATCGGGGCCGCGGCGGAAAAGAGCTCCAAAACTTCCTTGTGCAAATGATACGCCACAGCCGCGGTTACAGTTTCATAACTTCCTGCGCTTAAGACGGACGGGCCTGTGGCAAGTCTTCTGGCAGGAGAAAGTTAGAGAGAAAACACAAGCGCACCCTTATCAAGATTTCACAGACATTGCCTTAATTAGTTTTAATATTTATTGTTTAGATAATGTCAGCTAAATTGACAATTGGGAACAGGAAGGAAAGTGGTGGGGGGTAGGATTGCGAGAAAGGGTCCCTGCACATCTCAGATACAGAGAAATTGGCTGATGGCGAAGATTGCATGTTTCAAATGTGGTGTAATGAATATTTTGAACAGCAATCAAACAAGCCACGTTTCAGTGCAGAAGTCTGAAGACTGAAACATACATCAAAATAGAGACATCACAGTCAACCTGGTGACCTTGCACCCTGCAACCTGAAAGCCAGATGAGTGACGTCGGTGCAACATACTTGTTGGAGAGCGGCAATTGCTTACAGTGAACAAAAAAACATTTACGTTTTTTGTACACTTTTGCAAAACATTTGACCCTGGCGACATTTGTATCTACATGTATATATGGCCACCATAGTATTGTTACAAAGCCTAAGACGTATACGTGTTGAAGTCTCAGAGCGGTGATGGAAAAATAATTAGCAGGGAGGATAAGTTTCCTCTCCTATTCTGCTGTCCCAGACAAACACGTACGAGAGGGCCTTGACCCCCAAACAACAATGTTGATCGAATCAAAGCACAGAAACATCTGGAGCGAAAAAGAAAAAAGACGGACTGGTGGCTTTTTCCGGAAACAACCGCTTTATAATCCATGCAGAGATGTGCACTTGAGATAACCACGCTGAGTGAATACCAAAAGGTTTCCTGTGTGACACTGTAGCCTACCTGCATAGCCCCCCCCCAACCCCTGAAAATCACCACCTGTTTGGCTTTTATCTGACTCCCATATTTATCAAATTGTTTTGGCTTTTGTGCCTCGCTCTCCAATCTCTAGTGTTGCACACCGTTACTCTTTCACCGGGCGGCAGGTGTGGAGTGCCGCTGTCCCCATGCTTCTTACCTTTCCCAGCTTCCTCCCCACTCCTAAGCTGTTTCTCCGGCAGCTGGCAAGAGGAGGGAGGAGGCTTCAACAGCTGCACACAAGGGTGGAAAAAAAACAGCACACAAGGCAAACACCTCCAATCCCCTCAGGGCTGTCTAAATCAGAAGGACCCCCCCAGCCCCCTTCTCCCACACCCCCACCCGTCCCCAACTTCTGGTGTTTTCCAGACAAGGCAGTTGTGTCCCTATTCCATCAGTTTTCCCTCCCATTATATCTGCTTAAATCCACTTGCTGGCTTTTAGCAATTTTCACTTTGGATAATACGCCACTTCCAAATAGAAATTATGCAGCTCTCCTCTCCAAGACCCCCCCACCTCTTCCCCCTGCCCTCTCAACGTGCATGTGTGTCGTTTTCACAAAGAGCATCAAAATACATGAGAAAGCTTTTTGTTTGGGCCTGGCAAGGTTAGGCCAGCCTCATTCCAAATTTCCTGAGGGGGGGCGCAGAAGAAAAAAAAGCGATTCCATGCAGATAAATCACTCGCGCAGATCAAAAGACAAATCAGTGGCAAAGACAAAAGATGCTGACTCGCTGAGAACAATGCAGACGGGCGGAGGCGAAGGTATCAGAGGGGGCTCAATCACGGTGGGATAACGAGGCTAGGTCAAACAAACTTAACTTACGGAATAGACAGAATGTAATCAAAGCTCTTTTTTTCTTTACTTATGTCACAATTTTTAGGGGACCTCAAAGAAATTTTGATTTAGTCACAGCAAGATTGCTAGTAAAACCTGATTGACAGACTTTGTCATCCATGACAATTTTGTTCCACAGAGTCCAGTCCCCAGTTTGTATCATTGTATTCGCCCCTTTGTGGGCAACTCTTAGAAGGTCTTACCTGAACATGGGTGTTAGGAAAACTCTGCTCTTGAATATCATACTTGTATGACTTCATGTTGTTTTGTGTTCGCTACCATTAGACAATCCTATGCAGCCTGTGGTTTCCAGCCCTTTTATTGGCGTTCTAAAAACAAGCAATACATTAATGTTGCAAATTCCTTAGAATGAGTTTGTCCCGAAGGGACTCCTTGTATTGGCCCAAACAGCTGACTACTTGTGTGCTTTCCATCATTGGTTGTGGATTTCTCTACATCCTGTCATGACAAATGTCCCATGTCAAATGGGAGGCACTGGTCGCGAGTGCTAATATTTGCCTATTCTCCGGGGGTGCCCATACATTTTTTTTACCAGAATGCAGGTGCTGCGTACATTTGGTGAGTTTTCCAGTAAGAAAAGGTGTTATTGATTGGTCCATCTCCATAATTTGGCTCTAAAAAATATGTACACCACAGTCAAGACATTTTAATATTCCTAACAATAACAATTGTAATGTGCATTTATTCTATGGAAGAATTGAAGTGTCTCTTTTGAGAGAACCAGAAGCAACCATTGACCACGATTATCCATCATTCTGCCAAATCAGTTGAATCAAATTCTCTGAAGGAGCCTTGGGTCTAGAATTCCTTGACTATAAGTCCCAAAGCTTCCGCAGAATTTGCTGAAGTTGTCCAAAAAAATTGCCCCGCAGACCTGAACATCAGGTTTTATGGAAAAATGACATGGCTGAGTGGGGTCAGTGGATTTACCTAATACATTTGGCAACCCCTGCTTCCCAGTGCAGGTGTCGTGAGGAGGATTAGCATTAAAATATCAACCTGAGCTGGGTCGAGCCCTCCCTGAAAGCGACCCAAGTGGATATCTGCAGTCCAAACATGGGAGACGTGGGACTGCTGGGTGGAGTGGGAGCGGAGTAGAGGTTATGGGGAGGGAGGAGGCCTAGAGGACGAGGCCGGTGCCACAACAAAGACAGGAAATTCAACATAGATTCCTACTTGAGTCTTTCTTTCAAGCGTCTTTGCAGCTAACAATGCCGCTAATGGAGAGAGAACTGTAGCCCGGAGCTGGCAGAGACACCTGCGACATATTTTCTCTCCCCCCACGCCCCCCTCCTCCCCCCATCCTCGACATTAAAGTCCTTCACAGAAATCAGAATTTAATAAATCACCCCAGAGCCTGACAGAGTTTATCTCCGGGGGTCGCCTCCGCCGCGCAGAGACTCGCAAGACAGACAAAGCCTGGCGCCGATAAGATGTGAAATTAAATACACTTAGCACTTTGAGACAAAGGAGAGAGAGTGTCACAGCCGGCTCTTTGCGGTGTAAACGGGCGGTCCGCGCGTCGGCGGGGGGGGGGTTATTCATTTCAGGTTCACATTTAGCCTCATTTGCATCATCCACTGTCAACATATCGCCTCTCGCAGATATGTTCAAGAGCTTTCATTAGAACGTTTTTTCCCTTTAACCGCAGATATTATTAATCACAAGCGCTCCACTCTGACGCAGACCGATCTTCTCCATCACGGATCAAACGCTATCTTCCTGTGTTTCCTTTCAGTCGGCAGACATCCCTGACACCAGCCATCAGCGCCGCTAAAGGAGACTTATGAGAACACGTCGGGTCTCGGACGACCTTATAAATGAACACGCTACATGAGCATTTAATACCGGCGGGGGTGTAAATGTGAGGATTCGTTCAGATCTGTCAAGCGCAAACCCCGGGCAGCGGAACGAGAGAGAGAGGTTCTCCTGTACAGTAAAACTATTATCTATGAAACGGCTGCCACGGTGTTATGAAGGCGAGTAATATTGTTTTCAATTAACCGCGCGGTCTCTTCAGGAGATAGACGACCTCCCCATGATGTTGCCCCAACGTGGCAGTAAAGAGAACGCACAGTCAGGGTTTCGGGAAGCGTTTTTTAATAGTCCACCTTGTGGACCTGACCTCTTCCCACCAACAATACAAAAACACAACCCATTCTACGAACACCATGACCCCATGGGTGAAAATCTAATCTCCTCTAGCTGGCAGACGGCCATCATCCACAGGCCTGGTCCAATCCTGCGAGACCACGGTGCCAGGGAAATGTCAACAGGCAGCATGCGAAGAACCCCTCTGCCCCTTGAGAGGTCCAAAGGCACCAACACTCCCCACAAAATGCTGGGAATGGCAGGAACGCAGGGTCCCATCGTGCATCCTGACAACACTCTGCGTCTAAGAGCGTGATTAGTTTCCCACCACCGTGGAGAAGGCGTTGAAATAAAGCGGGCTGCCGGGTGGGGCTGTCATGGCAATGTGGCTCTCTGTCACCAAGAATTACCCCCTGAGTGAACTTTCCACCTCACACAATCCCGACCATCAAAACACGTGATTATCGCTGTGAAACAGCAACGACGACGACGCCTCAGAAAGTTAGGCCAAAACTTAGAAGTCTTGAGGTCTTACATCCAGTATTTGTCCAGGAAATCCTAGCAGCACATTGATATACAGTACCATGTAGTATTTGGTGGACAAGTTGCCTTACATTCCAAGGCTAGAGACTTGCACTCGCATACGTGCACAGGTGGCGCCAAACATCTCTGATCTCTCAAACAAGATTTCCTTCCTATCACACACACCAGGGGGACACTGCAACAGGGAGACCAGCTCAAAAACAAAATGTTATCCAATCAGATATAATTAATGTCTTTCAGCATTTCCCGCTACAGCAAGTCAACCGCATGATTTGTTTGGCAGAGTTTTCACACTGGATGCTCTTCCTGACGCAGCCCTCCCATTTATTTGGGCTTGGGACCACCAATGGGATCTCCATAGAAATCTGCATGACAGGCAGCAGAATGTACAATAATACCATCAGTGATCAAATATGATTAATAATTATTGAAAATAACGACAACGATTATATTAAAAAGAAAAAATGATTGAACTTCCATTAAGGTGTCAAGGGGCGACCATGAAACAGGGTTAGTTCATTGATTTATTGTCTCATGATCAGTAAATGGCTTATCTTTTCACGGCTATTTCAGTCTACCTGGGTATTGTGTCTTTTGTGTCTTCTCGAGCTTAGATCACTTATGTGTGTGTGTGTGTGTGTGTGTGTGTGTGTGGAAGCAAGCGAGTCTGCCCCCCCTACCCACCTCCAGGGACTCCTACTTGACTGACCCCCCAAATGATACAAGCCAGGCTTTAGTCGGGGAGTTAATATCCTGCAAAATTGTCTCGGCAGTAAGAATGCTCTGTGATTAAATGACACGAGCATATCGAAAAACATTTTTCGCAGGCTAGTGGCTCTTAAGTGTTCGTCTCCCAAGGTTACAAGGAGATATTCAGTTTGTGTAGTTCCTTTTTTTGAGTGGTCATACCCGTTCATTGAGAGGCTGGTGGCAAAAGACGCTTCCTCATTGACCTCAAGGAGATATCAAAAAAAGCTTTGTTTTAATAAAGGTGATCAATTTCTCTTGTTTTAAGCACGGCAGGAAGCCAAGATGAAAGATGGCGTAATAAAGCCCAAAAAGGTCCTTGTGTGGTGATCAAATGACCTTTTTTTCAAGCTCTAGGAACTGGAGACAATGCAAAGAAATACAAGATCACATTACAGAGATCAAACCCCTCTTTGTGTCGTTTATTTGCTCAGGGAAGAACCTTTCACGGGTCCATTTTTTCAACACAGGAAAAATAAAACAGCTTTGTCGGGCTCACATCAAACAAAGTTTATGTAACAGCAGCAGCGGATACAGTCAGATTTTTTTAAAAATATATTTCTTCCCTTATCTGATGCTCACAGCAGCGTCGGTGTAGTCGAGTGTACTCATGTTCATCCACGACTAAGCTCTCCGGCGCGCGCCTGTAAACATTAGGTATTTGTGTTGACATCGGCTGTTTTTTGCACACAGCTGTGCCATTTCCTGTTCCTGTTCCTGCATGCTCCATAGACATGGCGTAGGTTGCTCAATATGACAGAATATGTTTAAGAGACACTATTTTTCTTTGAAGTATTTGTATGTTTCAGTGAACAAACTTTCGGTGAGCAAAGTTCCCTGTCAAGATACAACTATGACAAATGATCTGTTATATAAAACTTGGGCTTAATAGACGATCAACACAGTTTGTTACCCATAAATCAAAAAATATGCTTTAAAATCCGTGTATGTAATGATATGGGTTAAGGTTTCCAGCTTTTTATACAAGACTCTTGAATTTAGGGGTAATTTTATCATCATATCACGATACATTCCAAAACATACTGTGATACATGCTAAGGTCCATATTGCCCAACCCTAAATCTTACATTATATAACAAAGAAAAATTCCATAAAAGAGGCATTTTTAGAGTATTTTAAAATGTGTAAAACAGCACATCATACCCCAAGTACTGTATGTTATAAGGCAGGGGTGCCTAACACCCGGGGCCAACTTTCAAATGATTGAAAAAAACACTTCAAAATAATTTGTAAATAACTGAATTAAATTGGATATCAGTTTTGTAAATATGGGCTATTACTTTATTCAAAAATGAATATTGTTACTCGACAGTCTTTGAATGCATCATCTAATCAACATCTAACAACCCGCAACTTTTGTTCGTAAACTATGAACCGTGCAGCGTGTAAAGGGGTGCGGCTAATTTGTGGCCATCGCCAGCCAACAGTAGCTCTTTCTTTGGCAGGAGCCAATGAGCTACAAGGGGACTAATGACGAGATTGTCAACCCATCAAAGATCACAGGAGGGCATTACTCAATAATAACAGTCTGACTCACAGTGTCACCTTAGAAACAACACTAAAATCATAACACAGCAGCTTAAAACTCCAAACAGTAGTAAGAAATATATCAGACAAGTACCAATTGGAGTTTAATTTTATTTTTTTAACTGCTGTTAACGGCTTCCCATCATACACTACTTCCCAGCCAAGCAGTTCAATCAGTTGAAATGATGCTGGGGGGCTCCGTTTCTTCAGTCTGTTCTGTTTTATTTGGTTGGTAGCGTGTGGAAAAAGTCAAAGTCAACCAACTTTTCGGCTTATTGCCACAACCTTCTACAATACACGTGTGAAGCACAATTTATAAGCTAGCACTAACTTTTCCAAACTCAAAAGCAACACAGTAGCTGCATTTGTAGATTGCATTACCTCTGCAATGGCTTGAGGCGTTGGGAGTGAAAATATATAATAGAAAATATAGTTCTTCATGTTAGCTGCTACAATAACAATATCGCTGTAGCTTGGTTAACATAAAGGTCAGTTATGTAAATGGAACATTACTGGTGTTTTAGTTTATTTTTCTAGGGCTTTAGAGTGAAAATAGGTGTGTCCTGTTACATGCATAGCTCGCTGCCACATGCCTACTCGTTTTTCTCTTTTTAGCATGCAGAGTAAAAAAAGAAAGACAAGTGGTCATGTTTCACATAAGGATTGTGAATGCTGGGCAAACGTCCAAAAAAGTGCAGTTTTCCTTAAATGCTACGTAGCAGTGCGCAGCTTTCCAACGTGTATCATTGTCACTATAATTTTTTTATTGGATTGTTATTTGTGAATTGATTAAGACTAACCTGTCTTACAGATTAGGTGTCATGATTTTTTTTAAATGACTAGTTTGTTGAGACAAAATGTTCTCTTATTTTGCACAAACAGTGTTTATTTGTGAACTGCATCTACTGTAGTTGCATTACAGTACAAGAAGCATAATGTGTTCATTAATTACAAATGATGTGCCCTGATATTAGTTTGACGGAAGAGCTGCTGCTTTTATTGGTATGGGTTGATATGGGTATGGGAAATTATGTGCTGGACATAATTGGCATATCAGATATTGATTTTAAAAAGTCAATATCAAGCATCTCTAGCATTCTAGTATCAAGTTACACACAAAAAACATGGGAAAAAAAGTTAGGACACCCCTGGCAGTTACAGTTATTAAGGATTTTAAAATGGCCACAGATTGACTATTTCTATTATTTTTCTGTATGGGGGAAATATTTTCAGCAAATCAGCATCCATTGTAGTTTTTCTTTCCCTACAACTTTGAGAATGAAGAGCATTCGTAAAAATGTCATTGGTATGATGCATTTGGATGTCTCGCATTTTTTAATGGGGTAGCAAATTCATTTTTTCCTCACACAGTCAGCCAGTGCTGTGATTCTATGCAAAATATATGAAGCCATTATGAGAAAATCGCAATCTCAAACGAACTTTTTTTTACATTGCGCGCGCGCACACACACACCCACCGACACAATGCACACAAGACAAGCCCCAAAGAAGTAGGTCAGCCTCCTCTAATTGTCAATCATGCAATAAATGTGTGTGCAGCACAAATGAATACAGCATTGGGAATGAGACAAAGCTTATTGGCATGCTATGTCAGCTTGACTCAATTCATCCTGCTTTTCACACAAGACCATTCACATGTGAACTTCTCCCTCTCTCTTTCACACCGCCTGCCTCCCTCTCTCGCGCTCGCACGCTGCAAATGTGAGAGTCGCGCCGGGGTTAATGTATGTGGACACGTCGCTTCAGCCCAGGGCCACTTTATTACCATGAGCCTGTTTATTTCCATAGAGAACACGTCTCAGAGTATTTGCTGTGAAATGAACACAAACTTGCGCTAGTGGTAACTTTTCACTGGCTGGAGGCGGATTTAGAGATAACTATGAGATAAAGGTAACCTTAAATGGAGCATGTTAAGATAAATGTGCACTATATAGAATACAAAAGAACTCTTACTCACATTTGTTGTAGCTTCCACTCTTCGGGGAAAATGTTCTACAAGAATTTAGAACGTGCATGTGTATGCCCAATTCTGAGGTCAAAGGTGATTGGCTCCACACCAAGCACTCCTCACTGGATCTCGCTTTCTGCACTGGTACAACCCCCACACCCCAAACTGTAGTGCTGCATCAAAGCCCAGCAAGCCCCAAAGTTCAGTTTGGAAGACAGGCATTTTTGACATTTTGTTTGCATTGCAAGTCAGAAAAATCAGTAGCAATAATTATCAAAACCAGTTCAACAACACCAAACACCAAGAGTTTTTTTTTAGCTCTTTAGTTATGCTACCGTCTGCTGGGGTAAAGTAACTAAAGGGGTACAGAAACTAAAAGTGTATGACATTAAGCATGTACGCTTCTCGAAAGCAGTAAAGTTTTGTTTAGTTTGGCTCAGTAGGTTTTTTTGTTGGTTTCCATTTCACAACGTTATTGAAAGTCCCTACAATGCCAACGTTTTAGAGCAGGGCCGTATATAAAGCCATGTTTCCAGGTAGAAGTGAAGTTATAGTTTTTGTTTTGTTTTGTGAAAACCACGGTTATATACCATATCTACAGGCACTAAGAAGGAAATAAACCCCGTGTTTCCACAGAGATAAAGTCCACTTAAGTTTGGTACATTTTTGTTGTTGTTTCTAGGCCCCAATCCAGTCTGGTTGGGATACAGAAGAGTATTTACTCATCTGGAGGCCCAAGGCAAACCCCGTCACTGAGTCCTCCACATCCGTGTACTGCACTGACAAACATTTTTGTTATTAGTTTCATTTTTCACAAAAAGTGCATATGTAGTTTAGGCTCTTTATAAATCTGTTATTATTTATCTGTCATTTTAAGTTGCTAGTCACACTGGCATGTTCATATACCCCCCTGCAAAACAATGTCAAATATTAATCTTTATCTTCTATTAACAAGAGTGCATATAAGAAAATTATCATATTTCCCAAGATAGATAAAGTCCTTAAAATCCCTTGGGAAATTATTACCTGATAAGGAAATAATCTCAATGCTTTTACTGTAATTTATAAGAACATTAAGCAAACTTCCACATAGTTTATTGCTATATTACTCACATCTTTGTGCTGAAAAGTGTCACTCTCAGCTCTGTCTCTAAAATGATTGCATTCTCCCCAGCTGTGCTGCTGTCAAGAGCGTCTGGCTGGACTCGCGTGTCTGCATTTGTTGTGACTGTGAAAAATGTCTAATGTAATGGTATGTTCTGATAGAGTCCTTGGTGTAAGATGACCCCCATAAGCGCCAGATAGCCTTCTCTTCATTTTAGGTTGCCCCTCCCGTTGTATATGCAAACTATATCAGGGGTGTCCTGATTTTCCCACAAAGGAATCAAAGGTGTTGGGGGGAGGGGCACTTTTACATTTTGTACGCCAACACAGATATGCAAAGACATGCTTTATACTGTGCAGTATGTAAAGAAAAAACAGCCTGCATCTCAGCTTTGTGTTATTGGTGAGAAAGCGTACTATAATATGGACTTTTTTTTTTTTTTACTTTCTTACTTTCTTCTGGTACCTTTTTTTCTCGCAAAATTATGTTTTTCATTCTCATATTTTTCATTGTAAATTTTCCTAAAATTGCAATTTTGTTCTTTGCTTTATTTGTGTTTAATAACAGTACGACTTACAAAGTTTTTGATAGTTGAACTTTATTCTATTTTGTCTCTTATTATTATCACTTTATTCTCATTTTAGAATATAGACATATATAATATAATCTCATAAAATGACTGTTTTGTTGGAGCCTACAGCTCTGGTTGTATTTTTTTTGTCTACTTGCATGCAAGTTTTATTAAATTTTACTTCTCAATATTCTCAAAGCACTTGTCTTGTGTCTTGTTTAATTAGGAAGCCGGCAGAAAATTTTCCCTTGACACTTGTTCCATCCCAGTTTTTAGCGCCCTTTTGTTACCATCCACAGCGGCACAGTAAGATACACTAGTTGATAGTGCAGTTGGACACACTACCCTATGTTGCAAATAGGGATGTCACAAGATCTTGTGTCACAAGATGTCGCAAGATTAAAACGTGACAAGATTTCTCGTGGGCACTAGACCTGGGACGATAATAAATAAATGAATTAGTCATACAGTGAAAATTAAATTGATCATTTTGTTTTCCTCATCTCCTGCCTCCAAGCATACACAGAGTTCAACTGTGCATCGGTTGCAGTCCCGCGGCACGTTTGTGCCATAGAGCAATGGCATGAACGGAGTGAATAGTTTTGTCAGCCAGTGTAGCCTCACGGGGAAGTCTCATTATGTCTCATTATGTCTCGTTCTCGTAGACCAAATCTCGCCTATCAATTTGTCTTGTGAACTGAGTGATGACACCCCTAGTAACAAATTATCCCAACTCCCAGTTGTTGATTTTATAGAGCAAAAAGTGTAGTTTCATGCGTCTAATCAAACAGTGCAGCAGCAGACACTCCAGTGTAACCCCATAGCACATCAGGTTCACAGAGGTCCATCCTATTGGCCGACAACACCTTGGCTTGATGCAACACGCCATCCTCATCTGGCGAGGCTCGCGTCAAGGTCTCCGAGGACCACTCCCGCCACTGTTTAAGAGGAAAGTAATAATAGCCGGGCGCCACAGCGAGTGGTGGCACAGGCGAATTGGAAGGAATGGCTGACATTTGAGTCGACAAGGTGACTAATAAAGACTTCTGCGCATAATCTGCCTGGGCACCGGTGCTGGATGAAGTCGTGGTGCCCGCTGGTACTGACAACCAAGTCATAACATCTACAGGTGTTGCAGGAAGCGACTGCCAGGAACCCAGCGAACGGGCTTGCCTCATTGGACTTAAAGGGTCACTGACCTGATTTATTACCTTTGCTTAAATATGTTTAATATTGTTTGTAATTATGTTCTATTTATGGTTGAGCAGCAGTCTCAGAAAATGGGCGTAATCCAAGTGATGTCGGCGCAGTGGTACCTCACAGCAAAACAAACATGGCGGTATTCTATTTACAGTGATAGTAGCTAAGACTTGAGCTATGTGTCAATAGTTTTCGAGAAGGAAGAAACATCTGGAGATTAAATAGATAGAGAACTTGCAGAACAGGAAAATAAGCCATCATTCAAACCACCAAAGCTGAAGTTGAAACTAGTGTGTCTGATGTGGGGGTGTCCGATGACAAAGATACGGATGGAGATGAAGTTTGGTTGGCTTTCTTGGTAAGAGTAATGGTTTCATTTATTTGAATATGTATACTAGTTACATAATACAGTTCACAGTTACACATGTCCAAAAGGAGTAGGAAGAAGCACATCTTATTTAATCCTACCCCCCATCAATTTCAAATATTTGTTCACTCCCTGTATTCCAAATGTACTCTATACAAGTTTAAAATACATAGGAAAATTATAAGGTAATGCAACAATGTGGTAATATAGTAGTCAAGGTTCTTAGTCACAATAAATACAACAGTGATAATAAATAATATTAAATAGACAGAACTAAACATAGTCAGATAATGAGTGAGTGCTGACGTTTACAGATCTCATTAATGTATAAGTTGAACAGTTTTGGTCCCAGTATTGACCCCTGGGGTACACCGCACAATATATTTCAACTTGCAGATGTGTATCTACTAGGTTCACATGTTGCTTCCTGTTAGCTAGGTAGCTCCAGATCTCCTGACTGTGTGGCCAACATGCTCACCACTCAGCTTCCATGCGGCTGCATTAAAATAATCATTGCATTTATTACCTTTTTTAATGTATGTTTTAATGTTGTCTTTGTTGGTTTCAAAAATATATCATTCGTCTGTCCATAAATAAGTCAAGTTGTTAATTCCTAAAATGAACTTCATTATATTTTTAATCAAGCCCATTTAAAATATATTAATATAACAGCTTGAATGACAGAACTGGTACAATTTGCTGATTAAATTTGAAAGCTTGGCGGCTATATATGACCCTTTACTAACATTTGTACTTTTAATAACATGGTTTTATTACTTAAATCCTCTGGCAACTGTCTGTTTGTTCAGAGAAATTGTGTCTCTTCAAATATGCCAAAGCTATGGCCACAAATAATGACGTATGATGACTTGAAAAAGATGACTTTATGGAATTAACATTAGAGTTGAGTGAAATAGTTACAATAATGCTGTTTTACCTTCAGGACAATTGTGTTTCAACTCTAAATATGTGTTTTAACACTACACACACACACACACTGCATGTCAGCGTCAGACTTGCCAAAAAAAACTGCATTAATGTCATTCTGTTTGGTTCGTCATCACAAGGTATCAACTGAGGGCAAAGAGAACCTTTTGAAGCGAGCAGCGCGAGAGAAGGAGTCTCTAGTCTCAGGTGTCATTCGCTCGGGGGCTTTTCCCAGTTAGTCAGCGCCAGCCAGGTAAAGATTAGATAACAATCGGGCCTTTCAAATGGATCCTGTTGGAAGGCGCTGGAGCTGCTCCTGTGAGCGTGGCGCTCTTCATCTTCATCTGAGGTAGCATTTATGAAATCGAATGAAGAGACCGTTAGTTGGTTATCTGCGTGCTGGTTATGACAAAGGGAAGCCCCATTTTAACAACTGACACCCGTCGAGGGGAGTGCAACGTCTCCCTCGCCTTGCCTGTTTCAAAAGTGTTGAGGGAGACACGTAATAATCAATGTCTAGAGACAATTCAGTCCAAATTCATGATCCAGCCTAAAGTAGCTTGCAATCGAATAGGAATTGTTCCGTGCCGACTTTTGTAAATACAACTGATGTAGCAAATGCTTTTTCAATCGCATTTTCCGCCTTGTGAAACTAATATGAAGAAATCTGAACTTGTGAACGAACAAACGCCTCATCTGCATTTTTATAAAAACAACAAGCTGACAGAGGTAGATAAAAACAAAAAACAATGCAGTCAAAATGTAATGATTGACAGAAAGAGGTAAGATTATGCACAACAGACTGTGGATTATTTTATGTCTTAAATGGATTCTTGATTCAGCCTCAACTAGTTTGCCATTTAACAAGAGTGGCACTACATATGTCAATGTGTATATACAATATATGGACAGTATAGTGCATATGTATAGTATATACAGTATAGTGTATATATAGGTTATGGACAGTATAGTATAGTACAGTATATGGAAAAACATTTTTAAGTACTCATTCATCAAGTGTATGTGAGCAAAAAAATTCAACAATCCTAAAATAATGACTTGATTAACTCCAACCTGAAGTTCACGTTTATAAAAAATAAAATCTTAAAATAAGCCAGATGAGGTGGCTCAGGCATCTGGTTAGGATGCCTCCCGGACGCCTCCCTGGGGGGGTGTTCAGGGTACGCCCAACCGGTAGGAACCCTCGGGGAAGACCCAGGACACGTTGGAGAGACTATGTCTTACAGCTGGCCTTGGAACGCCCCGGGATCCGCCATGACGAGCTGGACAAAGTAGAAAGAAATCTTGGCTTCTCTGCTTAGGCTGCTGCCCCTGCGACCCGACCTCGTATAGGCGGAAGAGAGTGGATGGATGGGTGGATCTTAAAATACACAGGACTGTCTTAGAATGGTCGACTATTTGACCATTCTATTCGGAGGAATGTCATGTGATCAATATTGTAGCATTCTGACTACATGGGGGTGGCCATGGCTGCTGTTGCATACATTTTTACAAAGAATGTCTTTGTTATAAATAGCCTATTTTCATACAAAAACTGCCTAATTTGTGCTAATAAAGACCTGAAAATGACGTGTGTGTTTAGCAGAAGCCCTACAGACCCATAGTACTGTATATACCTTTACTATGCTTCAGCGATACAGTCCAAAGAACCTGAGGTGAGCGCTGGCTTTGAACGGCAAGAAGACAAACGTGTGTGACGTCAAAGCATATTTTGTCACAGGCAGTGTCGTTTGGAAACGGAAAACTCCTGTTATTTGCATTCATACCCAAACATAACCGGATTTTTCTCCAAATCTACACTTTAGGTTTTTAAAACCTTGGCTTTCAATGCCTTATATCTGCGGGCTGGTGTGGTTGATAGGCCAAATCAGCAAAAAATAACCAGTTTGCGGGTGGACAGGACATCAATGCTATTGCTGCCCAAAACTATGGTACTGTGGTTCCACACTTGCCAAATTTCTTTGCTTATCTCAGTGTTTTGGTCTCTTTCTTTCAGGCGGAAAAAGTTGCACATGAGATCTGTTTATTTGTCCAGATCGCCATTAGCCCTGCTCTTAAAAGTTATTAATTGCTGTCCTCTTGGGAAGTAAAACGACGAAAGTCGTCCTGTTCCTTGTCAGAACTGAACAGAGTCATATTCCTTCGTCACACTCGTTGTCGGTTTCTCCCTTTGTCTTTCGGTGTTGCTCAACGTGTCCTCCTCTTATCTGGCAGTAGTCAAGCCTTTCCAAAGCCGTTTTTGACACTGCTCCACGCTGGAATCATTCACCAACAGACTTGTGCAAAAGCTGCTCTTCACATGCGGCCGTGTAGTTACCCGTCTTCAAGCACGTCTTCCAGTTTACCTCTGAAAGCTTTTATTTTCTTTTTGCTTGGAGTCAACTTTCCTTGTTGCGTGTCTCGTACGTCTCATCATACATTAATTGATCCTAAGCTTACATGAAGCAGCCATGTTACTTGTCCTAACAGCCCAATGGATTGCCTTTAATGTGAAAAGCGGCCACATATTCATTTATTTGTGGGTTTTTTTTTTACTGTGACTTCCGGGTTGTCACTGCACACGTGCAAAATGCATCTACAGCCAAACCACCCGCTGTGATTACGAGAGCATGTGCACAACACATCTACATTCCGGAACGGTAGGTGGCGGTATGCACCTAAACACTGCTTGCGACCCGGCTCCACTCAACAAGAGCGAGAACTTTAGCAAGCCCTGAGAAAGGTGGCTTCTCTGCGTTTTTGGGGTGTTTAAAGACATTTTTTTGCTGTTATAATGGACCATTTTAGTAATAATTTTCTGAAATACGTATTTAAACAATTAGCAATAGTTCTGAAGTATAAGAGATGTCACAAGATTAGAACATGACCACATATTAGCCGCAGGGTTCAAAGTTTGAAAAAAAAAGGAACAGGTTTCAAAACACGCTTTCATTTATTTTGGCTGCCATCTAAAAAATACTTGAAAATACAATTTGAACTCTATAAATGTAAACATATATATAGAACATTCATAATTACAATTGAAAGATAATGATCAATTTGGGCCGCACTGTGGCCTAGCATGTTGGTCACACAGTCAGGAGATCTGGATTTGGATTCCGGATCTGTTTTGGGCATCTCTGTGTGCAGTTTGCATGTTTCTCCCCGTGCGTGTGTGGGTTTTCTCCGGGTACTCCGGTCTCTTCCCACGTTCCAAAAGCATGCATGTTAACTGAAGACTCTAAATTGTCCATTGGTATGAACGAGAGTGTGAATGGTTGTTTGTTGATATTTGCCCTGTGACTGACTGGCCAATACCACGCCTCTCGAGCAAAGTCAGCTGGGATAGGCTCCAGCATAACCCCTAGTGAGGATAAGGGGTGTAGAAGGCAGATGGTCGGCAGATCATTTTTTCCATCTATTCATTCATTCATTTTCTATGCCGCTTGTCCTCATTAGGGTCGTGGGTATGCTGGAGCCTACCCCAGCTGACTTTGGGCGGGAGGCGGGGTACACCCTGGTCTGGTCGCCAGTCAATCGCAGGGCACATGTAGACAAACAAAGACAAACAACCGTTCACACTTATGGACAATTTAGAGTCGCCAATTAACCTAACATGCATGTTTTTGGAATGTGGGAGGAAACCGGAGCACCCAGAGAAAACCAACGCACCCACGGGGAGAACATGCAAACTCCACACAGAGATGCCCAACGGAGATTCGAACCCTGAACCTCCTGACTGTGAGACCAACGTGCTACCCAGTCAGCCACCGTGCGGCCGTTTTTTCCATCTAGGAAATTCCAAAAATCCCCAAAAGTTTGTTTACAAAAGTTAAACCAATGGCTAGCCCTAGTTTCATTATTTTCCTAATAGGTATTTATAAATGTTGACCTATTTAAGTCAAAATAAGAATAAATCCCAAGAAAAAGGAAAAAAATGTAATGGCACATTGTGTGTTTTCCAATTCTAAAACTTCCAATGGTTGAGTCCTGTCCCCAAAAAGCCAACGTTATTAAAGTCGTTCTGTTTGTTTATAGAGGAGAGCTCTTGAGGAAAACATGTGCATGTTTACGCAGGAGAAGATTCAGCCCAGATAGCCTCACTGAAAATGAAGCAGGGAGGGCACAAGGGGGGCTGGTGAGAGGGAAGAGCAGAAAGAGAAAAAAAACAAGTGGAGTAAATTTGTGGAATCCCATCTGAGATGGCCTCCCTGATGGATTCCTTTTCCTGTCAGCTCAGACGAGAAATGAAGCCGGGGAAAATTAACTCCTGATACGGCCACGCTGAATTAGACAGAAAGAGGGGAGAAGAGGGGAAGAGAGAAGAAGGAGGGGTGTCTGGTGGTTGTGAGAAGAAGAGAAAAAAAACTAGACACTTTTTAAGGATTCCATCCTTGTCATTTTCAATTTTCTGCTCTTTTGGACATGCTTGTATTCAGACTCCCCAACATCTCCTCGCCATATCAATCCTAATTAGACAATCTGGGCCCGCCAAGGATGGGGAAGCGGCTTATTTGCATAATTTAATCATAAATACTCAGTGATACATATTTCCAAATGCATTTGTACAATTATCTTTTCATCCTTGGGGCGAAAAAGCATTAATATGATTAGGCAATAATTCTCTAAAAAGGGAAAACAGGGAAGGCAAGTGCACACTGCTAGTTTTTTTCCCTCTTTTAAACTGCAGCTTTGGGCTATATGAAAAATTAATTAATTTCAGAGGAAAATCAATTTCTTCATGTGACCATATTAGACGGGGACGACCCAAGGCCCGCTTTCCGTTCCCCAATCAGGAAATCTCATCTACAACCTCTAACTTGTCACTAGCATTTACTGTCCTAGCATTGGCGACTTGCGTTTCCTAAATGTGGCAGGAGGTTGAGCGGGTGGGATGAGGAGGGACTTTGAAACCATCAGCGCGCCCCTGGATGTGGATAATCGTCAGGTAAAAGTTGCTTTTGATACCTTAAATGGAGAAAAATAACAGAAAGCTAACATGGAAATCTATACATTTTAATCAATTTGGTCATTAATTGCTTTAATTATATTAAAAGTTAAAAGACATGCACACATGCAGTATGAAGGACATGGAAAGTGGATAGTAAATTTGAAGGATGTTTTGACAATGAAAGTTTTGGGATGAGGTTTGGGATGAGTTTTTCTTATTTTATTATTGCTACTGCCAACATACACTTTCTACACTTCTTTATTGTCTTATATGTGCTTGAAAAAAACTAATTATGTATTTATGTGGATGATTACATGATTGATAATGCAAGTATAAGGGTCGCGTTGCGATGCTGGAGCCTATCCCAGCATACTTCGTAAATCAGAATATCACGACACAGAGGCTGAAATGTTACGTGAAAGTTGTAACATCACTACCAAAAAGCTGTAATTCTACAAGAAAGTTTTAATATTGACAGTGTGTAGTGTTATTTGTTAAAAAGTCAAAAGGTCACAACATTTAGAATCGGAATAGCAAAACAATAGATAATTGTAATGTCAAGTTGGAACAGTACGAGAATGAAGCTGTAATTTTCCGTGAATGAAGTTGTAATATCACACAAAAAAATTGTAATCCCATGAAAAAAAATAAAGTAATATCGCAAAAAAAGAAAATCAAAACGATGAAATTGAAGAGGTGAGAGTAAGAGAATGAAGCCACAACTGCGTTTAAAGTTGCAATACCACAAAAAAGTCATAATGCCACAAGAATAAAGTACAATAAGTAGGGGTTTCACAAGACGATAGACAAGATTGGGTCCACGAGAACAGGATGGGACAAGATTTCTACCTTACTTTTATGTACGATGAAAAAATATAGGACAATTATTTCAATCTACTAATTTACTTTTTCCGATGTTACTCCACTCTATGTGTAAGCTGCTGGCCCCGCCTCCACTCACCGAGACAAAGAGACTGTAAGACTGACAAAAGGGCTCACCCCGTTCATGCTGTTGTTCTTTGGAACCAACGCACCAAGGCACAGAGTGAACCCTCTACCTGCCTGTTTGGAGGCGAGAGAAAAGGGAAAACAACACCCATCCAGATGGCAATATATTGAGCCCGTCAGGTTCATGTTCATTTTCATTTTTTGTGTGATTGACTAATCAATTTTTTGTTGTCTCAGGTCTAGTGCCAACGAGACAGTGTTTTATGAATCTTTTAATCTAGCTCTTATGACATGGGTTTTTGTGACACCCCTAATAATAAATGAAATAAACGTTAAAATAGAACTAAAAAAAAAAACATTACAATAAGTTGTAATTGTGTGAGGAAAGCCTTTATGCCACGGGAATAAAGTGGTGATGTTACAATAAAAATGTGGTAATGCTATGAGGAAAAAATAACTTAATATTACACAAATAATGTCATGTAAAAGTGACAAAAAAGTAGTCAAGATTTTAATGAGACGTGAATGTATGACGCACCTCTTTACAACTCTACATGTATTCTTCTAGTTGTTGTTTTTTTCTGTAATTGTAAATAAACGTACATTTCATTCAATTAGAATTATGTCATTTTTTAAAGTAATGTCAAATATTTTAAAGTAAATGTCAAAAATTCCCACGCAAACCTAAACGGAATAGTCTGAGATCAGCATCTGTCTGACTTTACTGTTGTAGTATTTTTATTTTTTTTTTCCCATTTCAGCGCAGCACTAATTCTCCTCGGTGCCAATAAGGCTTGGAAGCTGGCGCAGACAAATGAAGCAAACATTCGTCTTTGCCATGCAAATAGACTGCAAAGCCACAAATGGCATTAAGACTGTGTCAAACAAAAGCCTCTCTAACAAGTCAAATCTGCCGCATCTTCACTCCATGTTACTTTTAGGGGATTTGCTTGAATTACTACCCCCAGCCCTCCCCTTTTTTGTGCACTTGTTCCAATTGGATGAATGTCAAGTTAATAAAGCCCTTCTGATTTTTCAAGGAGACTATTTGCAAGATGGAGGGTGAGGGGAGAAAAAAAAAGCAGCACACCTTGCCGCCATCTGCCACCTGCACAGTTGACTTGAGCACGTGTACTGTACCTAATCAAATTTAGCATAGCTCCACTGAAGGATTAAAAAGAAAAGTAACCCCCCCCTCCATTCTAAAGAGTCACTTTTGACTTTAAAGAAATACATTTTGGATTTTCAAGCTGCTTTGTGTACCATTATCCCACCACCCGACTATACCACCCTGTCTAATCAGGCATCCGTCACTCTTGTTTTTGATGTTATTATCGCCCAAGCTCCCCCTTGGATGTGGTTGCCGGGTGACGGGGTATCTCGGCACCCACTCTAACAGGGTAAGCATTTGCAAGGAATCCAGAAATCTCCCCTGAGTACCTGTAAACACATCGGCGCCTTGTAAGAAAACAAATATATTATAAGAGAGCTCAGCGGAGAAGAAGCGGGAGGAGGAGAGGATAGCGGCAGTTGTGGTGGGGTAAGAAAGGGATGGGGGGGTGGGGGGTTTGCGAGCTGGCACCCTCAGTGGCAGCTCACACTGAGCGCTAAGCAAAACAATTACCGTCATTTGCACGAGTGTGTGTTTAGGCGTAAACACTCAAAAAGCAGGATGCAAAGCGAGGCAGGGGTGACGGCGCCCGCCCGCCGTCTGTGATCAATGAGGTGCGTTTGTTTAAAAAAAAGTAATGTTTTAAAAAGAAGGAGTGGGGGCAAATAGGTGAATCTGTTATTGCCCAATTGCGTGCTGTTGTCTGGGGTTGCGGCAACCTAAAAGTATCCGAATGAGTAGAGAAAAATCTATTTAGGCTGGACCGGTCCCTTCATAACATAAAAGAAGGTCCAAGTGGGGAGACCAAAGAGCAAATCAAACAAGAAGGCCCTCGTTCTCTAGTTGCATGACGCTAGTTAGGATGTTGGCAGCAGTGGGATGGCCTCGTTTGGACAAGTGCGGAGAAAGAGACAATCTATGTATTCAAGAAGAACCTCCTCTTTCCCCAGTCGCCCAACGTTGTCTGGGATGGTGACAGTGGCGGGCCGACCTCCTTTCAACCTAAACGGGGGTCAAATTGAGCGGACAAAAAGCGAGTGACTATGTCCAAGAAGGGCAGGTCCTCTTCTCAGCTGCATGATGCTGTCTGAGGTGGTGGCAGTGGTGGGATACCCCCCACTTTGCCCTAAATGAGTCGAGAGAAAGAGCCAATCTATTTTGGAGGGGCCACCTCATTTTCCCAGTCGCAAAGCGTTGTTTGGGGCTGTTAACATTACGCAGGATTGCCTCCTTCATCTTAAAAAGCATCAGAGGAAGAGCAAATATGCCCCCCCTTAACCTCTCTAGGGGTGGTTAACCTCCTGTAGGGTGGTGGTGGGGCGACCACCCTCACATAAACCAAAAACAGGATCAGAGTGAATGGGGGGGAAAAGGGGTCGGTCCTCCTTCCCTAGTCAATTCACGCACTCATACGGTAACCTTAAGAAAGGTAGCAGCGGGATGCACCTGGGTCCAGCACCTGTCGCATAATGCCATCTGGGGTGGTTCACTCTGTCTTGAGCAGGATAGTGGTAGTGAAATGCCCCCCCCCCCTTGAAGTACTGTAAAAGAGGGTCCAACTGAGTGTGAAGAAAGAGCAAATGTATTTAAAAAGGACTGCCACCCTTTCTCGGTCACATGACACTGTCTGATGGTTAACCTTCAGCATGGGGGCAGTGGTGGGTGGATGGCGGGACAATGATTGTCAATTAACTGCTGCATTTGCTGCGCCCTGGCATCATGTTGCCTTCTTCCACAATAGCAGACCAATGAAAGATATGAGATATCTTTTAGGTCGCCACCACCCTAACCCCCCACGCCCCTTGCCCCACCACTCACCTCCTATGTTATAATAAACTTTCAGAGAGTTCAAGTGTCACGCAGCAACAAGAACCTTTTTTTCCATTCCACCGCAGGGAAAATGAAAAGGAAAACAAGTAGCTGGAACAGAGCGGGCCATAATGTAGGGGAGATTACTGAACATGGATCTGTGTGTGTGTGGGTGTGGGTGTGTGCGTGCCGTGTGTGTGTTTCTCCGATAGAGGAGGAGAAGAAAAAAGAACGTCGCTAATCTGGCATGAGAGCCCTTAAGAAAATGAATAGGTTAAGAATGACTTTATTGCTGAAGATGAACAATAATTACAACAACACCACAGCGTAGTGGGGGGCCCACCCCTAAAAACCATGCAGTGGCACCCCCAACCCCATCACAGAAATTGAAAGCCCCCACCTTCAATCTATAAAGACATTAAAAATTGTCACTTCCTGTAGATGGTGTATTGTTTTATTTACTGGCCAGAGCCGGACTGAACTGCAGACAGCTGTATGATTGGTATTCTTTTTTTGGGGGGGGGGCTAAAGCTGGCACATCATTGAAGCATGGTGTTTATTTATTTAAGTGGGACACAATGGGTGATTAAGTAGGGTCCGGTTTGCGTAGTTTATTAATCTAGTCTTTAAAATGTGATATATACAAAGCATGTTACAAACGTTAACATGTAGTACTATATAGGTCTGCACAAACCTCAGCTTTACAGATGCCACATGTGATGTGCATGCAGTATGTGTTGCGATAGACGTTCTACAGCGACACATGGTGGTATCAAGCTGTACGTTTTGTAGGGTTTCTTCCTTCCCCGCGGGAAAAAAGGCCTCTATTTGAGTGTTTATTTACTTATTTAAGTGGGAAATTGGGGAACGTCTTGTGGTAGCTTCATTTAGTTGTTAAAATTGAATTATGCATATAAATAGAAATAATCCAAAAACATAACATCAAAGAAGCGCTTAACTGAGGTGCAGCACTATAGTATTTGTTCATGTAGGCTGACGTAATGCAATAAATCGGGGTAAGGTTAGAGGTGCCTTTAATTTCATGCTTTTATGCAGAAATTGTCATAAAAATGTTGGACGTCCTTGTTGTGCGCGCCGGCCCTCAAATGAAAAAAAAAATCACTATTAGCATACAGTAATCTTCCAACAAACAGCAACAGAGTAATTGTCAAACTCATTGCAACACTAAAACCCGTGACAGTTTTGCAACCCCTCCACCCAAAAAATACGGTGGCGGTGCGTCAACATGAGCGTATAAATATGACAGTTGTTTTAGGCACAATAGATAAGAGGGGAGGGGGGCTCAGGCGGGTGGTGGTGCTGGTGAGGGCAGGGGTAATCAAGGCAGCATGTGAAATAGTGCGACTGCATTGTACACCAGTGTTAGTCACCTCATTGTTGCGTAAATAAAGAGTAGCAAACTGATGCGGGGGGGGGGGGGGGGTAGCTAAACTATGAGAGAGGCCTCACTCGACTACTTTTCTACCTGACTGCGAACGACCTGTTTACACAAACTGGCCATCTTGTTAGCGACACACACACACACATCCCGGGCAAATAAAATCATTGTAAGCTACAAAAGCCTTTTATCCAGCAGATGCCTCTCGCATCTCCAGTGATGTAATTCTCCAAATGGGACAGACGGACATGGAGACGTGGAGACAGGCAGGCCGGCCCGGGGGCCTCTTGAGTGATTTATTTGGAGCCCAGCACCGGCAGAACCTGGCGGCTTTCACAGACAATTACAGTGCTGTCCGTGTGCCCGTAATAGGCCGGCACTTTAGCATCATTAAAGCGACGCGAGGCACTGCATTATCCTTTAACCCCCCCCCTCCCCTCCTCCCAAAACGACACATGCATATGCGCACACACAGACAACTCGCCATTGAGAAGAAGAGACGTTAATAATGTCATGGATGCTCACAGGTGCTAAAGTTCAAGTGAGATGTTGGTGCAAAAGCTACGTTCATGTAGAATAGATATTGTTGCGCAATAATGTCTAATACAATAATGTCACTCCTTGTTGCCGTGAAAAGTATTCTTTGTAAATCATTGTTAATATGTCACGCTTTTTTTAAGAAGGGTCTACACATATTTGCATTTCCGGTTTGTCGCCATGAATACGCAAAGGATAGGGGTGATGATCAATAAGGAATCAATCACAGTGACAGGTGAGCGTGACCAACGTGTGTGTGTGTGCGTGTGTGATGAATCAAATCACCCATGGCTTTTAATCAAATATCGATCTGGGGCTTTTAATCACACTGTATTAAAACATATGGCACTCCCAAATTATTGATAATAAGGAGTGATGTATTCATTCCTCACTCACTCAAAGGAAGAGAGGGAGAGAGACACTCACACACAGTGTGTGTGAGTATTTATCTCATTTTTTTCCCGAAATTTAATCGATCGCCATAAATCTCTCATGATAATTTCTGACATGTGCATTTATAATCATTATGCGGACTGGAGTGGAAGTCAATAATATGAAATAAAATCAGAATAATGCAACATAATTGTGCGGATATTACAATTATTTGATGCATGAATGTATTTTTTAAGTGTTTGCTGTAGGCGGGGGAAACCAAGTCCACACTTGCACAGCAGAAAACTTCCCTAACTCTCCTGTTTTTTACTTTTCTTGCTCACAACGCCTATTTGGCAAGCAGTTACGTTTAAAATGACCTTTTATGTTTAAAAAAAGCGAGAATATGCAAGCATGAGCACATTTTCCTTGCGCTTTTACGCACAAGCCACCATCACCCCCTCGCGTACCTGGCGTTGGTGCAGTCGTTGTAGAGCGTCTCGAAGTCCTTCCTGGAGATTAGCTTGCACCGGTTGACACCGGGCTGGATGGCGCCGAGCCCGCGGAGGATGCGGACCTGCTCCACGTTGCACACCACCGGCGTGATCTCCAGTCGCTTGAGTTTCGTGTAGACGGTGTGCAAGCCGCCCACCAGGTGTTTGAGGAACAGGTCGAACGCCTGCGGCAGGCAGATGAGCTCGCAGCCGTCCACCGTGAACGAGGCCACCTTGGCGCCGCGGAGCTCCACCATCTTACACTCGTTGTTCTGCGGGATGTTCTCCACGGGCGACGGCGTGGAGTAGACGGGCTTGCCGGGCGCCGGGATGCCCGGGCTGCCGGTGGCGAGCAGCTCGGATCGGAAGAGCGCCTGCTGCGGAAGTGGTGGCGGTAATTGTGGTGCTGGGGGTAGCGGTGATGGCGAGGAGGTGGCCGACGGCGGGGACGCGGTGCTGCTGGGAGCGGAGATCTGCACCGGCGGCGGCGGTGGGACGAGGGCAGTCGGCGGGAGGAGAGCAGCCGGGACGGCGGCCATGGTCACCTTACACCGGGAAAGGGAGGGGAGAAAAAGAGCCGGAAGAAGTTCAAAGTGTGCCAGCCAGCCTTGCGTGCAAATAAAAAGAATCCACTTGGAGTTTGTGAGCTCCTCAGATAAAGTTGTGGTGGAAAAAGTTGGGGGACACACACACATACACACACACACGCACGCACACACACACACCAAAAGAGAGAGTGGAGTTTGATGGGGGGTAGAGGACAAGGGAGGGGGCAGGACAATGATCAAAGATAGGAGGAGGAATGACAGGAGGAAAATGAGCTGAAAAGTGCAGCTCGGCTGTGTGGATGAGTTGTTGTTGTCACACGGGGCAGGAGGGGGCGGAGTTTGGGGACAGCGCAAAAAGAGGAGGGGGTTGGGGGCAAGCCATTGGAAGAACACACATCATTGAAATACATTCCAAAAAACAATGCACGCCCGCTTCTGTTGTATGCACTTGTGTGCTCATTGAATGTAGTCATGTTGCTTTGATTTAGTGTTTTGGTTTTATTCCTGCATGCATGCCTGTTATCATCTCTTTTATTGTACCTGTATTTTATCACACTGCTGGAACTGTGAATTTCCTACATATGAATACAAATCTATGTATTTATCTAGTAGTGCTATGTTCCTACCGAGGCCAAACATCTTCATACTTACAGCCATCACAGATACAACTTTTCACTAAGGGTGGGCGGACCGAGTCAAATACCTATATTATCAATTTCAAGACTATTATCAGTATCGTGTAGTACTAGGTTGACGAGTTGCATATTTTCTGTTTTCTTCCATGTTAATGGTAATGCTGATGGTTTGCTTTGTTTAACATTCTTCTCACCTCAGTATATAGTCCATTTATTCCGTACAATTCCATGTGTCCAAAAGGAGTCGGAAGAAGCAGAGCTTATTCAAGCCCACTCTTATCTTTGTCTCACATCATATTGCAAATACGTTTCACAATTGCTCACGCATTCACATCAACTGCTGGTACAGGTTGCATACCACAATCATTCAAAGTGGCTGTAATCAAGCCGCTTCTTAAAAAACGTAACCTCGATCCACATGCCCTAGCAAATTACAGACCCATGTCCAATCTTTCATTTTTCTCCAAGATCCCAGAGAAAGTGGTTGCCAACTAATTACACAATTTCCTTCAAAACAACCATCTACTTGAGGTCTTTCAGTCAGGATTTAGGATGCAGCACAGAAACAGCTCTTGTAAAAGACAAAGGTCTCGTTTCAGTGATAGTTTCACTAGACTTTACAGCATTTGACACAATTGATCACCAAATTCTAATACAGCTATTCAAACTCACTTTTGGTATTAAAGGAACTGCATTAAAATGGTTTCAGTCTTCGCCTGCAGTTTGTATCCATTAGCAATAAAGAATCCAGACACGCAAAGGTCAGTCATGGTGTCCCTCAGGGTTCTGTGCTAAGACCAATATTATTAAGTCTTTACATGTCCCCTTTAGGTAATGTCGTGTGAAAACACTCTGTTAATTTTCATTGCTATGCAGACGACACACAACTGTACTTACCAAGCTAGTCAGCTATCCAAACTCCAGGTGTGCCTAACCGACATAATGAGCAGGATGACTTCAAACATTTTACTGTCAAACTCAGATAAAATTGAAATCATAGTCCTTGGTTCCCAGAACCTCAGAGACAAGCTTGCAAATTATATTACTGCTTTAGATGGTCTTGTACTCACCCCCCATAATACAGTCAGAAACCTTGGTGTCATCTTCGATCAGGACCTTTCCTTTAGTTCCCAAATATAACAAGTGTCAAGAACAGCAATTTTCCATTTACAAAATACAAAGAAAACCTGAAAAGTCCTGCCACTACCAGATGCAGATTGCAGATGGATTATTGTAACACCTTGTTAATAGACTGCCCATCAGCCAGTCCAAAATTATGCCGCACGAGTCTTAACTGGAACCAAAAGTAGAGATCATATCAGAATCAGAAAAACTTTATTGCCATTGTAAGTGAACAATTCACAAACTAGGAACTTTCTTTGGCGACTCAGGGCAACGTAGAATTCTAAGTAAACATAGAGCATTAAATAAACATAGAACTAACTAAACATAGAACCCTGAGTAAAAAGGTGAAATCACTGATAAGTAAGTAATCTTGTCCGTAATAGCCTCACTGCACTGGTTACCAGTAAAATTTAGAATTTATAACTAAAATTCTCCTTCTTACATATAAAACACTACACAATCAGGCACCAGTGTGTCTTAAGGAGATCCTAGAACCCTGTCAACCCAGGAGAACACTGCGCTCACAGAATTTACACTTACTTCTCACTCCTAGAATCTTTAGAAGTAGAATGGGAGGTAGAGCCTTTAGTTACCAGGCTCCTCTGTAATGGAACCATCTCCCTGACTCAATCCAGGGGGCTGACACCCTCTAATTATTTGAAAGTCAACTCAAAACGCACCTCTTTGATAAGGCGTACAGTTAGAACTGACCCTTAATATGCTCTTGTTTCTCTTTGTTCCTTGGTCTAAGACTAAGACCTCTGGATTGATCTTCCACGTATGCCTCTATTCTTTCATATCTCAGCCCAATAGGTCGGGACAGAGGACCGCCCCCCGGAGCCTGGGTTCTGTCCGAGGTTTCTTCCCCAGAGGGAGTCTTTCCTTTCCTCCGTCGCAAAATGCTTGCTCATGCGGGGTTTCAGTTGGCTCTCTGACCTACATGTGTAAGGTGCCATGAGATGACTGCTGTTGTGATTTGGCACTATACAAATAAATTTGAATAGAATTGAATTGGGTTGGTATGTTCTATACGCGGCATTGTGGATTATCTTTTTTGTAGTACAGTTAGCGAGTGAAGTCCACTTTTATAGTTATTTCCCATACTTCCGCACAATAGGTTAGGTATGGGAAGAATAGGGAATAGAGAGTATGGAGGGAAGTATTTTTTGCCACTTTATATTATATATTTTAATGTGGAATTTCCAACTAATTTTGTTGTGTATTATAAAGCTTATTTTCATTCACTCTGTCATTTTTATTCAATCTGTTGCTTAGGTTCAGGTATAATGTGTATTTGTTAAGGCTGTCCGTCGATTATTTAATCAGCATTAGTCACATTTTTGCCCATATTTAACATTTAATCTCAAATAGAAATATGTTTTCATCTCTGATAAATGGAGATGTAAATCTCTTTGTGGTAACTGATTCAATACACTTTTTTTTTTTTATGGAACCCAGAATTTTTGGCGCCGCGTTCAGTACTACGAGCAAACTTTTCCAAATGACATTATATCACCAGCAAAATTGGACGCAAGCAGACCGGGGGAAAAAAACACCGGGAGTGACCGATCCATCACGAGCCGTTTATAGCCCTGTCTTGTCAAATGCCGCGTCAAATGCACCGCGTACGTTACAAAACAAAGTTTACCAAGTAACATCAAGCGGTTCTTACCTCTGTGGACACATGGCGGCTGCTTATGTAATGTAAGCTGTAAAGTAGCCAAAGTGAGCGGGCTGCACAAGCCCCGTACATTGCGCACGTACAACAGCCTTACATGAAGCGCACTTAGCAATCACGAGCCGCATGCCGCACTCACAATCTAAAAGCTAACAACAGAGGGCGAGCGGCAAGCATGTGGGTATCACGAATCACTTGCTCCAATGGCGGTAGCTGTGTGTGACTGGCCAATCACAAGGCGATACATAAGTAGTAACCCATTGAGGACTTTTCCACATCACGATATAGGATAATGACAAGCTGTACCCATTTCATGCTCGTACTCAAAAAAACTGCCTTTTCCGTAACGCATGAACAAGTATTTGGCTCATCCCTACCAAAAAATCTTAAAATCGTATTAAATAATTGTTGGAATTTTTTGTGAGAAATTATTAACATGGCCGCACGGTGGCTGAGTGGTTAGCACATTGGCCACACAGTCAGGAGATCTGGAAGACCCGGGTTCAAATCTCCGTTGGGCATCTCTGTGTGGAGTTTGCATGTTCTCCCCGTGCATGTGTGGGTTTTCCCCGGGTACTCCGGTTTCCTCCCACATTCCAAAAACATGCATGTTAGGTTAATTGGTGACTCTAAATTGTCCATAGGTATGAATGTGAGTGTGATTGTTTGTTTGTCTATATGTGCCCTGCGATTGACTGGCGACCAGTCCAGGGTGTACCCCGCCTCTCGCCCAAAGTCTGCTGGGATAGGCTCCAGCATCCCCGTGACCCTAATGAGGATAAGCGGTACAGAAAATGAATGAAATTATTAACATAATCCGTGTCTTTACATAGAATAATATAATTAACTATTTATAATAACATATAGTTAAAGGTAAATAGTAGGTTTCAATGAACATTATTGCCACAAATATTTCTCAGTTATCATACAGTCAACAGTACCCAAACAAAGCATCCGCGCGTTGGCGACTCTCTGTGAAGAATGGATAGTGGTTCTTTAAAGAAAACGATCAACGACTCTGTTTGTGTCTTCTTCCTTTCAAGCTGATGAGGCATTCAAGCACACTGCATATTTCTGAGTGTCATCTGTGCTTTTTTTTGTAATTTAAGATGGCTGCAGAAAGATACAGGAGGTGAGAAACAGTAATGAATTCAAGAAAGAACAATGGTAGCGCTCGTTATAATAGGATTGTAATGTTCAGGTTCCTATAACACATGTAGCACTGGGGAATGGTTTATTAAAGATATAGAACAGAGAGTGAGTCTGGCCGGCGTGTGTAATGATGTTTGTACCTGCTGCTAA
Organism: Oostethus manadensis; assembly: GCA_024372805.1. Classification (NCBI taxonomy): domain Eukaryota; kingdom Metazoa; phylum Chordata; class Actinopteri; order Syngnathiformes; family Syngnathidae; genus Oostethus; species Oostethus manadensis. Next base: position 1,391,683 of record QODF01000079.1, on the reverse strand, counting down.
AGTTTCCAATAAAGTTCAAGTGACCAAGTATACAACTCCAACCATCCACTCTTTTTGAAGTTTGTAGTGGACTAGAATGAAACCCGTGTTCACCACCAAAAGTCATGTGTTCATTTATCCATTTCATCTGTCATTTATGTAAAACTATTCTCTGTAAAATGTGTTTTCTGGTAATAGTTTTGGGTGATTGCCACCTTAGAGTGGTATCTTGGTTTTTCCAAAATGTCTAAGACCAAATTGTAGAAAAACTGAAAACTGTTTTGCACCGGAAACCTTTTAAACACAATCCATTCGAGACAGACAAAATGTAGTTTCTGTGGTTTAATTATCATAAGTAGGAAAGAACTACAGAGTCAACCCGTGATTATGTCATAAAGCGGTGAGTGGAAGTTGAGGCACGTTTTGTAATGAAGACATAATTAAGAGACAATTTAGACAGTTCAAAAGTGGTTTTACACGCAACAGAAATATAAACGCAACACTTTTGTTTTTGCTCCCGTTTTTCATGAGCTTGACCCAAAGATCTAATCATTTTTCCATGTACACAAAAGACCTATCCCTCTCAAATATTGCACACAAATCTGTCTGAATCTTTAATAGTGAGAAATCAGCATTCATGATTGTTAATATATCCACCTCACCGGTGCGGCATATCAAGATGATGATGCAACAGCATGATTAGTGCAGGTGTGCCTTAGATTGGCCGCAATAAAAGGCCACTCCAAAATGTGTAGATTAACTGTATTGTCTGGGGGTCAGTAACTGGTATGACTACCACTTTCCTCAAATACCGTATACGTCGATCCAGAGCATCTCAAACATGCTTGCTATCTTCAAAATGTCACCAACCTGTGTTAACATTCACACTTCCACTATCCCCCACTCCATCCAAAAACACTGGTGGATTTTATTATATCAATGGCATTTTGAATGTTGTGTCATTCCTCCACAGGCATGACCTCATGTTGCAGCATGATAATGTTAATGATAATTAACATATTTTGAAGAAAAAGTATCATGTTAGCTAACTATTAATTGTTTTCTGTTAATTTGTGTATTTACATTGTTTTGTTCCTTTTATTTTGTGTGGCTCAAAACAAACAACAGCATACACACGCAGAAAAATATGATGCGCAATGAAGAATTTTGAGTTTTTTGTAATTTTGACTGATGAAACCATTCTGTCCGTCTGTCTACACCAGGGTGTCCAAAGTGCAGCCAGGGGTTATTTATGGGTTTTTTTTACTGGCCCTCTGCACATTCTAAAAATACAATTACAAAAAAACAAAATACAAAAATCAAAAAGAAAAAAAAACAACAGTAAAAAGAAAAAAAAAGATCAGTAATTTTACAAAAATAAAGATGGCATATTAATACAATAAAGTCATAATATTAAGAGAGAAAATAGAATAAAGTTGAAGTATTAAACAACAAAACAAATAAACAAAAGAAGGAATGAAGCTGCATTTTTTGGAAAATTAGCTTGGAAAAAAATTACAATATTAAAATAAAAAATAATAAGCGAATAAAGTCATAATTTTACGAGGAAACAATGTAATATAATGTTATAATATAAATATTTGTAATGAAAAAGCAGCAAAAAGTGTAATTAAAGAAAAAAAAAGTTCATACTAATACACTTTGCAACGTAAAGCTGAGATGCAGGCTCCTTAAATATAAAAATCGTCTCAGCATATCTAGATAGGTTGGTTTTAGAACTGTAAACGTGGCCGCCGCATGCTTTGATTTTTCTGTATGCGGCCCTCAGTGGAAAACAGTTGGACACCCTCGATCTACATTATTGGCCCCTGAACTCGAAAGCAGTCTCCTAGCTAGCTATCATCTGGACAAACCCCAAAACACAATGCTTCCATGTTTTTGACACTTTTGTAGAGTTTAAAAGGCACTTTTTGGCTAATGCTCATCAATTTTGTCACTTTTCTTAAACAAAAGTATTATCTTTTTTGCAATTAGAGTCACCATGGAGACCACCCCAAAAATAAACATAATGGTACGGTCCTGTGATTCATTCGCATGTGCTGCCTCATTCTTCCCAGCATGCTGATTGCATAAATTGCCACAATGTGGTTGTACAAACAATCATTTGTGTCTGCGCTCTATTGTAGTAATTATTGTTAAAATTATTTTTCTATATTGTTTGTAGAAGTCTGAAGGCCATTTCCACTCATATGAAAAATCCCCAATGAATGTAAAGAGTGCATTCAGATATGCGCGTGTCATTTAAAATTGTCATTCAAGAAAAGAGGCGGCCTGTAGTGTAAAAATCGATAGCTGCTTAAAATTCATTGAGCCGGCAATCCATTTGCCCTTTATGTTGGTAACCTTTTACTTAAATATGCACCATATTAAGATTTCATTATGTACAATGAATGTCACAACAGTTTTTGCAGAGTATTGTTTGCACGGGTTAACTGCCAAACACCGCTCGTAATGGTTGGGGGTGGGGCGAAGAAGTCTGTATATACCTATATTAGACTTTATGAGAATCATGTGGTAATCAAAGGGATGTTTCAGACATTGTTGCTTGTCAACAAAGTGGGTGGGCTGCACACATTTGACCCCACTTATGATAACATGCATCAAAAAAAGAAGAGGAAACATAAGTTATTGCTGCTTGTATAAGGGGAAGCGTGCAAAATAAATGCACAAAAATCTGTTCCAGGATTTGTTTGAATTGAGAAAAAATAATGTTTTCAATAGGCAATATTGTTATATATTTCAGGATCAAACTGTCCCCATCATAAAAACGTGATTAACTTCGGAGACAGGAAAAATGTTTTTGTTTTTAGTATAAATGTATACAAAAAAGCACAGACGGTGAATCACCTGGGATCTCTGTTTGGGAGTTCATTTCCATGAAATGATATGCTGGAAAACACATTTTGTTACTCACAATGTTTCACTGTATAAAAACTAAGATGCTGTGCAAAAACCGGGGCAAAATGTCACAGACAGTGTTCCGCACAGTGGCTGAGTGGTTAGCATGTTGGCCTCACAGTCAGGAGATCAGGGTCGAATCTCCGTTGGACATATCTGTGTGGAGTTTGCATGTTTTCTCCGGGTACTCCGGTTTCCTCCCACATTCCAAAAACATGCATGTTAGGTTAATTGGCCACTCTAAATTGTCCATCGGTATGAATGTGAGTGTGAATGTTTGTTTGTCTATATGTGCCCTGCCGTTGGCTGGCGACCAGTCCAGGGTGTGCCATACCTTCCGCCTGAAGTCAGCTGGGATAGGCTCCAGCATACCCCCATGACCCTAATGAGGATGAGCTGCATAGAAAATGGATGGATGGATGGAATACCACATCATACAAAAAGTAGTGCATATGAAAACCAAGGTTTCACTTTATATTCTGCTCTTAAGTTGTATATCAACTTTATTACCTTTTTCTCATCATGGTTCAATGGCTATTGTTATACTTTTCCCTTCTCCCGGTGAAATCACACACAACGCACACAAAAGCCAAAGAAAAAGCAAACCGCTTCCAAGCTTAAGCCTTTACCTCAGAGGTTATTGTACTGAGCAGCCAGACCCCTTCCCATGATGCAATTTCTGGTTCTATGGTTATTGTCACAATTTGCCCTCGCTGGTACACATTTGAGGTGGCCTAAAAAAGCCAAAGAAAAAGTAAAACACACTTTTGGAGTGAATACTTAAATCAGATGTTATTGCACTAAGAAACAAGAGTCATGTATGGAAATTCCACATATACGTGTTTTAAAAATATATATATATTGTTTGCGTGTGCACATAAGTGCACATAAAGTTCAGCAACATTTTCTGTACAAATAAGTACGTTTTGTTTGTTCTTTGTTTTTTGTTTTTTTTACCAAACAGGGTAAAAAAAACTATGTTGTGGTGTAGTTTGTGCAAAACAAATGACTTTTTCAAAACGTAATCAGCTCGTATGATGTATGGCGTGGGCAAAGTGTGAGAGAATGTATGGACACAGGGGGCTCAGACTCGCGTATGATCAATGGCACACTATATTGTTTCTTGTGATAATTTATTCAGGCCGTAACGCTTTGATAAAACAATGTTGAAAAGCAATTTAAATGGAATTCATTTAAATGTCAATTCTCATGCTTAGGACTTTTCTATAATTGGCTATTTAATTAAAATCATTTTCACAGTCATTAATACAGACCCGGGTAACTTGTAGCGCGCTGACGTGTTTTAATTACATGGTATTAACAAAATTGATATGCTTTAGAAAGCACGGTGAATAAGAAATAATTAGAGCAATCATGCATCATCCTCTTATGGACGTTAAGTGTAGCAGAATATAATTGATGACAAAAAAAGAGGGAAAAAAAGATAAATAACTTTAATTGTGCGGGTGTACAGAGCTTGCAACAAAGAAGGATATTCACTTTGTTTTATATTTCAGTATCTGCGGCATCACTTAGCTCTCCCCCAACCTATGATTACATGACATTTCAAAGCAGCAGCGATACGCCGCATTCTTTCCAAACGTCCTTTTGCCTCCTGTGAATAAATCTCCGGGATGGAAGAGAGGGGAGAATAGTGGCCACGCAGTTTGGGATCATTGTGATGCTCGGAATAAAGCGCCTATTGATCACGAATATTTGTTTTCTTCAAGGTCACATGCCGCCCTGACCCTATCTATGCTCACGCACAGTCCAACACAAACATGCCACGGCAGGCAGGGGTGAAGGGGACGGTGGACACAATACACCAGACACTTTCATTAAAAAGCAGAGGATTTTTGTCACACACTGGACACTTCATTAGGTACACCTGCACAGTCCAATGACCGCGTTAAGCTTCAGAAGTGGGTCAAAATATTAATATATTAATATATAACTCTCAGTGTGATGCAGCATACACTCTACAAAATGATACACTGCCTCAATGACAAAATATAACGCATTGATTGGCATCTATATTTTTAGGTAATGGCAACATCTTGGAATTTGAGGAATTGAGTTTAAATATTTTGACATTTCAATCGCTTGTTCATAAGTTGAGCCAGTTACTTTTTTTGTATTACTCAAATGCTTTAAAAATAAAATGGACCTAATTGGGAGCTATTCCCATTTACTCTTAAATGGATATGAGAATACAAATGAAGTTAATCAAATTTTAATCATCATCCACAACAAAACTGGTCAGCAAATCAAGTTTTCTAAACAGTTTGTTTGAATAAACAATATTTAGTATCAACATGCAATTACAGCACAGCTGGCACAATTATCCTTTTGTATAGAGCCAAATGTAAAAAACATCTGTCTCTCTCTGTAAATTACGCAAATACAATTTAAGCTTCAAAAATGTACAGCGGTGCTCAAATTAATAGCGGGGCAAAGTGACTAACCAGATTAATCACTGTTATCAGTATATTTGTATTGCTACCTGCAAAACAAGTTACCAATAGGTGCAGTAGATTCTCAGAACATAAACAAGACCCATCATTCATGATACGCACACTCTTAAGGTTGTGCAATTGGCCAATTATTTAAAAAGGGGTGAGTTTAAGAAAATAGCAGCGTCTGCCGTTGACTTTACAAACTCAAAACTATTTTTTGGTTTCTGTGATTTGGCAATCCTGTGACTCACTAAACTAATATTTAGTCATATGAGCACAGTTTTTATAACTGCTTCACATCTGTGTGGCATGGACTCAACCACCTTTCATCTGTTATTCTACTCCAAGTTGACAACATTCCACAGTTTATTAACATTTCTTGGTTTTGCTTCAGAAACAGCCTTTTTGATGTCACCCCACAAGTTCTCCTTTTGATTAAGGCCCGGGGATTGGGCTGGCCACTCCATAACATAACAACATAACAAGAGTTTGCTGGTTTACTAATGTTTGGGGTCATTTTCTATGATCCCTGGTATGAGATAAATTGGCTCAACACTATAGCACTGTGTACTGTGGCTTAAATTCAGAGTTTGGGGTCGTCTCACAAACTGTCTGCGGTCCTTGCACCCAAACAACAATTTTACTCTTATCATTCCACAATTCTTTTTAGGCTAGTTGATGTTTTCTTTGCCCAATTGTAACCTCTTCTGCACATGCCTTTTTTTTAACAGAGGGACTTTGTGGGGGATTCTTGCAAATAGATTAATTGATTCACACACAAAATTGATCACTGATCACTGATTGAATGATACACTGCTATTTTTTCAACAGCCCCCTTTCAACTAATCGCTCAATCGCACAGCCTTACTTGTGTGCATAACATGAATTCTGGATCTTGTTTGTTTTCTGAGAATCTACTGCAGTTTAAAAAAAGGAAGAAAAAAATAATAATCTACTGCATCGACTGGTAACTTCTTTGCCATGTAGCAATAAAAAATATACTAATAACAGTGAGTAATCGGGTTAGTCACTTTGTGCTGTTATTTTGAACACTACTGTACATGAAAAGCAGCTGTCCTACTTACCAGTGCACTTAACAATTTTGCAGGTGCTTAGTTAAAAAAAAGCACCAAAATTGAGTATTATTTTAAAAAATACTATTCTTGAAACCCATTATTTTTGCACTGATATTCGGTCCAAGTTCAAGCAACAACACTACACTACAATAGTCCAGATTCAGAGCATTAGCAACAAGACGCAGCTTGTTGGGATATCTTTGCCGAGTGGGACTTTTTTATAAACTCACTTTTCAATGATACAGTGATGATACATTACCTCACAAAAGGCAGTACACTCTTACATTTCTGCAAATACTTGATCATATTTTTTCATAGAAACACAATAAAGAAACAACACCTTGATACAATGTAAAGTAGCCGGTGCACAACCTGTATAACAGTGTAAGTTTACTATCTCCTTAAAAAACGTTGGCCACAGCGAGGCCTGTTCTGAGTGGAAGCTGTCCTGTTAAATCACGGTATGGTGTTGGCCGCCGTGTTGCTGCTCACTTTCAGGGTGTTGGCAATCTTCTTACAGCCTAGAGGATCTTCATGTAGAGCAGCACTGCTTTGTTTTTACATCTTCAGAAAGTTCTTTGCCATGAGGTGCCATGTTAAACTTTCTGTGACGAGTGAAAAATGTGATAATCTAACAAACCTGCTCCTTATGCACACGTTAGACCCCAAGAAGAAAGTGTGTACAGACTTTTACTGCCATGGTACTTGTGCAATCACTACTTTACATTGTATAAAAGTGTCTTTTCTTCATTGTTGTCCCATGAAGGATATAATCAAATATTTGCTGAAATGTAAGGGCCCAGGGTGCGCTCACATTTTTTCACATATCGTGTCCAGTACAAAACCAACATGACTACTTTAACACATAAATGTAGTGCTACAGTAGTCTGTATGTACTCATTTCTTGTTGTTACAGTACCTACAATGAACAATGTCCTAAGGTCCACCAGGCAGCAGATACTGTAGCTACGTCTCGGTAGACTGTATTCTTCTGTTAGAGAAAGAGGAAAGAAAGCTAACAAAAGTTGCCAAAGCAATGCAACAGGAAAACCTTAGTATCATAAACTTAACATAACCATTTAAGTTTTGATACCTGAAGAAGCATTCTTAACAGTATTGGCACCTTGGCCATTTTGTGGCTAGATCTGGCTACATTCCAAACCCCCCTTTGATGACATATTTTCTCAACAGCGATTAGAGATAAATACAGGGACTTTTTCTGGTGTTTCTCGGGAGTTTTCTGGTATTTGGGGAACTTGTGCTGTTGACTTCCATGCCACAGTAGAGCATCAAAAGTGCAAATGAATGAGGCATGCATGAGTTGCAATGTAACAGGGGTGGAGTTTGCCCTGTTTTACACAATGCTAGATCTAAAATGCAAATGTTTCTTTATCATCAGTAAGCCTGAATACAATAGTGTTTATTTATTGTTAGTCTATTGCTACACTTCATTTGTAAAATAACGTGGATTATCTTACAATTCTTTGGGTAAAGGTGTCTCCACTGTGAAGCTCAGTTGCTATTGTGTTTGGGGGGATCAGATTTCAGAAATTCCATCAAAGTGGACTATTAAGTTATCCTAGTAATTTCATTGTAGTTTAATAGTAATAAATAATAGTAATAAATCATTTTCTTGATTTCTTTGTTACCTAATAAATGCAAAACATGGGTTTAAAGAACTTTAAAAGATGTATGCAATTATCAGCATTATTACGTTAATACAACTTATAATAATAAAGTTCTCAACATAGTATTTTGATTATAATCAATATATTACAATTTTTATTTTTAAAATATGTAATTTAATTAGGTTACTAAACTATGTTTGTTCTTACAGTGTACAAAGCACAACCACAATAATATAGTGTCAGTCAAAAACTGAGCATTATTATATTTATAATTGAGAAATCTTTCATTAAGCCCTTGTATAGAACCTCAGACTGAGCACAAATACCTAATATTGAGTCTACTGACATTATTATATCACTACAAACACACATATGTATATATACATCGCGGGTACAAGTGGCCAAAATGAGTTTTCTCCGCAGGGTGGCTGGGCTCTCCCTTAGAGATAGGGTGAGAAGCACTGTCATCCGGGAGAGACTCGGAGTAGAACCGCTGCTCCTTCGCATTGAGAGGAGCCAGATGAGGTGGCTCGGGCATCTGATTAGGATGCCTCCCGGACGTCTTCCTGGGGAGGTGTTCAGGGCATGTCCAACCGATAGGAGGCCTCGGGGAAGACCCAGTACACGTTGAAGAGACTATGTCTCTCAGCTGGCCTGGGAACGCCTCGGCATCCGCTGGGAAGAGCTAGACGAAGAGGCCGGGGAGAGGGACCTCTGGGCGAATAAGCGAAAGAAAATGGATGGATGGATGGTTGTAATTTCGGTCCGGTTCAGTTTCTTGAAGTGCTCAGGTCGGTTCATTTTCGGTGCAAAAAGGCATGTATGCGTATGTGTGTATAACAATTATGTATATATAATATACTTATATACAGTTTTTTTCATATATTGTACAAAATGTACGTTTACATAAAACACTGTGGTATGCAGAAGTTTGGCCACCCCTTAAAATTTTCAAAATTTGCTCTATAAATCATTAGTTGTTTGGCTCAGCAATGTTAGACAAATATATTATATAGCAGACAAACACAACAGTATTTCAGAAGTGAAATTAGGTTTTTAGGACTCACAAAAAGTGTGCAATAATTATTTAAACAAAATTAGGCAGGTGCATATATTTGGACACCCCAACAGAAAAATTACATTAATATTGAATATATCCTTCTTTTGCAGAAACACTTCCAATGAGGGTCTATCTTTGACTATTCTTTTTTACAAACCAGTCAGGTTTGACGGTTTCCAAGCATGGACACCCCACAGATTTTCAATAAGATTTGATTCAGATTCAGATTTGGGGACTGAGATTCCATTCCACAATGTTGTACTAGTTCCTCTACATGAATGCCTTCGTAGAAAGTGTTATAGTATCCAGCCACGGCGCAACTTCAACTTTGTTACCGATTCTTGAACATTGCTCGCAAGAATCTGCTGATACTGATTTATGTGACCTTCAATTTTAACATGATTGTCAGTGCCTTTACTGGCCACTCAGCCCCACAGCATGATAGAGCCACCACCACATTTTACTGTGGATAGCGTTGTGTTTGTCTTGGAATGCTGAAATTTCTGAGCTAGCTTTTTGTATCCTTCCCTCAAACCATGATGTGCAACAATCTTTGTTGTCAGGTTCTCCCATGTTGCCACACTTCGGAGAAGATGCAAAGAGGACTTGCATTTGGCCACCTTTAAATACCCTTTCTCATGATTTGCATCACGTGTGTCAACGAGTTTACCAAACTAATTTTGTGTTCCAATAATTAGTGCTAAAGGTATTTAATCAATAAAACAAATGTAGGCGCCTGTCTAATTTTGTTTAAATAATTACTGCAGACTTTCTGTAAATCCTAAAAACTTAACTTTAATTCTCAAATATCACTGTGTTCATCTGTTATATCATATATATATAAATATATATATATGTACAATAGGCAGGTAGGGTAGCATCTGGTCGATTTTGAGCTAGATTCTCTTCCTCGACCTCTTTTTCTTTGGCCTTCAGGTGTCGAGTGAAGGGCAACTCTTGGGATGTTCTTTTCTCAGGACATGTCCAATCCAGTTCCAGCGTGGCTTTGTTATTATTTCATCCATACTCTCTTTCTGACATCTTATCAACAGTTCTTTGTTTGATATTTTGTTATGCCAAAAAACATCGTCAAGTCTTCTGCAAGTTCTTCGTATGAAAGATTGATATCTGATGGATGTCAGTGGCTGTCATTCTCCAGCATTCCGCACCATAGAGGAGGGTGGATTAAACACAGCACTGGTACAACTTAAGTTTTGTCTTGATTCTGTATTGTTGTGACTTCCAAATGTTGTTTAAGCTCCCAAAGACATTCCTAGCTTTGTTGATTCCATTTTTGATGCACCTCCATCTTGTTTTATTGTATTGCCAAGATATGTGAACTCAACAGTTGCTGGTAGGGCAACACTATTTACATACATTGGTAGTGGGTCAGAGACGTTTCTATACACACACGCACACATAGAGAAAAATAGATTGTATTAATGTATTTATAGATGTTTGTGTTTGTTTATTTTACATTGAAAATATTTTTGTATTATTATTTTGTGTATTTATTAATATATGTTTATTAATATTTGTCAAGTACATATTTATTTTATATTTATATTTTAATATTTTATATTATTACCTAGTTGTTATCGTTTATGTAATTTTGCTATTAACTGTAAACGCTGCATTTTGTGCAGAGTATTGATAGAAATGTGACGATGAAGTAAGTCAAACAGGTGCATTACAGCAATCCCTCGTCGTGGGTGTTAGGTTCCAGACAACACCGCGATACGTGAAAAACTGTGAAGTAGAGTATATAAATCTACGAGATATTTTTTTCATAATTTTCTTATTCTTTTTTTATCGTTATAAATTTAAGTTCTGTGATTGGCTGGCGACCAGTCCAGGGTGTACCCCGCCTCTCGCCCAAAGTCAGCTGGGATAGGCTCCAGCATCCCCGCGACCCTAATGAGGACAAGCGGTATAGAAAATGAATGAATGAATGAATGAAAATTTAAGTTTTTGTAAACCCTCCCAGCATACTTATATAAACCCTTTATAGTCTGAAACAATTTGTAAAACTAAAATTACTTTTACATGCTTTACGTAAAAGAAAAAATAACAAAAAATTGCTGTTTTTAATTTTTTTTAAAAAGTATCTCCTCAGAAACGCGCGATATAAAGAGGAGTCTGCAATATAGATTTCACATATAATATAATTTTTTATCCGCAATGTACCGAGAGAGCGATAGGTAAACCCCGATATGGCGAAGGATTACTGGTCATGCTCAAACAGAATTGTGGGAAGTCCTATGTGTGTCCAATCTTCTCCAGGAGGGTTTGCAGATCATTTACTTGCAGTGCTTCCACATTTAAAAGGCATGGTTTAGAGTGTGTGTTTGTGTGCAGTAAATTTAAGGAGCCGGCACTCGAGGCGAGTGTTACATAAAACGCACGGCTAATAACACGCTCCCTCACACAAAAATATGTCAAATAACTGCTTCCTGGTAAATTTGTCCTCTGACAAAAAGGTGCAAATGAAGCTCACTTCATTTTCAGCGGCACAATTATAGTAGTCACGGGCGGCGTAGCGCGGCACTTGATTTGATGTCACAGCGCTTCAAATAGAAGCAAGAAAAGGCGAGATTTGCACATGTCTAAATTGCGAGCGCACCAAGCTGTATAAACAGTGGTAATTATGGTGTGCTCATTCTAGGACGGCCACAGTGATTAAAATGAATCCTCATCGACTTCTCCATTAAAGTGCTGGCAGCGGTGATCCTGTGACCTTTCCCCATTGATTGAAGGTAACAATAACAATTCAATTGTAATGCAAAGAGAACATTTGTTAGAAATATATGCCGCATGCATCAGCCGTTTTCCGAAGGCCAATCAATGTGGAGTGGCTCTCAGCAAGGAGATTTTTTTTGTTTTGTTTTGGGGTTTTTTTACGAGCTGGTATGCAATGATGGAAACCAATCATCATGACACACATTTGCTTTGGACTCATGGGATCACAGCAAATCACAGGTTCCTTGCATGCTAATAGTCAACCACTTAGCCTAGGAAGTGGTGCACATGTAAACACAACCTGATCACCATTTGAAGCATCATTCTCAACTGGTTTCCGTACGAGAATAGTTCCCTACACCAGCGGTTCTCAATTATTTTTTGTCAGGACCCAACTGGGGGACAGAAATGTTTTCACCACCCTGATTTGAAATACTGAGAAAGTCAAAATATCTATTTATTTATCTGTACTGTGCCAAGAGAACTCAAAACTGAGTACTGAGTACTCATATTGCATGTTGAGTACCTGAAATGTACACTTTGGCAGGTGTGCACAAACATTAAGATGACTCCGTGGCTGTCCAGCAACCACCACCACCCACACTATTTGATAAGCCCTGCCCTATACTAAGGCAAGAGTCACAAGATGGCTGTGGGAGCCTAGGTCAAAGGTCAAATCAGTGCATCATTTGTTCAGGGAGGCTGATTGACTTTCGATTTGTTTGCACGATCTTCCCAAAATGGATATACCTCTCACATTTCAGCATGACTGTGCTTCTCAAATAGTGGGATGTGTGATAGCAGTGCCAGCAACTCATACAGGTGTTTGTACAGATAAGTAAACAAACGTATTTCAGATAATGGTGAGGCGCATCTCAAAATTTCAGTCCTTATTCAAAAATAATTGGGATCAACAGCTTTATACTTGGATATACCTTAGAGTAGCCAGCGTACAGCTTGCATAGCACAGTAGATGTACTGTGCACTAAAACTGAGTGGACAGTCCCTTGGGAACATATACAGTCATCAAAATGTGAGATAGTGTAGGTCTGAGATTGACGTTAAACGTGTTGTTGTTGGGCTGTCTCCACTGAAGTGACGTCAGATATGAACAAACCAGTGCTTAACACACCAGCACAGTTCTGTGACAGACAAGTAAGGACAAAAGTGCGAAATCGCTCCGAAAAAAAGATTATTAGCAAAACATCAAAAGTGAATGTGTCCTGTTCAAGTGAAGCCGAGAAGAGACAAGGCACGATGGGCGTAACATTCCCGTCATCTTTAAAAGCCGCACTCGATGGTGTCTTTCAAAAACTCCTCTTATGAAGAGTGCATGCGAATGATGTCCTTAAGGGATTTTCTTTTTTAGAATCAGGAGATTATGGTTTACACGGACATTAAACAGATTAGAGCAGGCAGCTCTCTCACTCTCTCAAGGCGTTTTATCTAAATGGAGAAAATGCTAATTGAGAAATTCCGATGGTGAAATTATATTTAAAGCTTTTTCTGCACTGCAGGATTTGAGCTTGGGATCTAACGGCTAAGTGTCCGCTGTTTGCCGTGCTAAAAAGGTAATTGTCTCGGAAAACTTCATCGATGACAGCTTCAATTCCGTTTGGCAAATGTTTAATAAACGCTCCGCAAACAGGAGGCTGGGTGGGGAAACAAAGGGAAACTTTAATTGCTTTCATCATCGACGCTATAGGTCTTTTAAAAAAGTAAGTAGCAGTTAACAGAAACTGTCCTGTAGAGGAAATTGAAGCGCGTTTGGGAATACGATGTGTAATTAAGATAGCCAGTGCAGACGAACTTTTGTTGTGACTAGCAACGATATTCCCAGTCAAAAGCTTATTCAATTAATGAGACCGACCAAAAAAAAAAAAACAAGCAGTCTATCACGTATGGCTTTTCTTTAATCAGATTGAAGGCAACTGTATGGCTTTATTTGAAAACATAAACATCTTAATTAACAGACAGGCGGGTGGGAAGATGTATTTTCCCTTAGCAAATGAAGAGGGGGGGGGAAATAGTCTGCATTGTAAACTCCATGCCACATTTTTATTTAAAAGCTCATTAATGTAGCCTGCACCTTTAATCTGCACTAAAAGGAAATCATGTGTTTCCTGTGTTTTTTTACCGGCTTTACATAACAAGTGTTCCTGTACAATTACAATTGTTAATAGACGTGGTAACAAAAGCGCTTTGAAGGTGGGAAAGAGCTGACATTATTTCACAAGAGTAGAATGGGGGGGAGGGGAAGCTCAAGAGAAAAGATGTGCAGTAAATGTACTCTTGGATCACAGAGAAAAGCAGTGCAAAACAAATCCCAAGGAATGTATGTATGAGAATAAAGTTGTAGCATGAAAATAAAGTTGTGTTTATATGCCAATAAAATTGCAATATTGTGAAAAGAAGCATACAATGGCATGAGATAAGTAGAAACAACTTTGCAGGAAAAAAAACAATGTTATGAGAACCATGTTGTAATACCACAAACATATTTTTGTGTTTATAAACAAAATAAAGTAAAAAGTAATAATTCACATAATAAAAGTTTCACATTTTCCGTAATGACAAGATCCAAGTCATATTGTTAAAAGCATAAAGTGGTAATGTTACCAGAAAAAAAGCACAAATACCAAAATGTGTTTTCACAAGGCAAAAGAAGGACTTCTCAATGTTTTATTGCTTAATGCTTTTATTAGATATAAAAAATAATGACAGAACAAACTGTTATGTTGAGTTATGTTGTGTCATCACGAAAAAAATACTTTTTTTTACTTTTTACTTTACATCAATTTTTAAGAAAAGACAGTGTTACGCAATTATTTTGCGAATGTCGTGAAAAATGGAGAAAATGTTGAATTGAATGGAAGGTGTAACAATATAAAAATAAAGTTGTATTTTCTCAAGAAATACATAACTTGTAAAAGTTGGGTTTTTCTAGCCATTCGACCATCAATCAATTTCTTCCGATGAACTGGGTCGCAGTCACAGGAGCAGCAATCTCAGTAGGGAAGCCCAGACTTCCCAGGCTGCAGATATCTCTTCCAGTTCTCCAGGGAGCACATCGGGGTGTTCCCAGTACAGCTATATATGACAATCCTTCCACCGTGTCCTAGGTCTACTCCGGGGCTGCTTCTTGGCTGGGCATGCCCGGAACATCTCACCAGGTAGGCGTCCAAGAGGCATCTAGACTAGATGCCCAAGATACTGACTCTCGATGTGAAGAAGCAGCGGTTTTCATCTAAGTTTCTTTGAGATGATGACTATGACAAGCTCCTCACCCACTCTCTTTGGGTAAGTCCAGCTACTCTACAGCGAGAAAACTAATTTTGGCCGCTTATATGCACAATCCTGCTCTTTGGGTCACTACCCACAGCTCATAACCACACGTGAGGGAAGGAACACAGTTAGACCGGTAAATTAAGAGCTTTGCCTTCCGGCTCAGCTTGCTTTTCACCATGATGGTTCAGTACAGCGACTGCATTACGAAAGACTCTGCGCCGATCCGCCTGTCGACCTCACGCTCCAACATTCCCTCACTCGTGAACTCGTGAGATATTTGAACTCCTCCACATGGGGCAATCCACCCTTTTCCGACTGAGAACCTTGGCCTCGAATTTGGAGGTGCTGAGTCTCATCCCAGAAGCTTCACACTTAGCTGCGAACCGCCCCAATAAATGCTGAAGGTCACAGCCTGATGAGGCCATTAGGACCACATCATCTGCAAATTGGAGAGATGGGATCCTAAGGCCCACAAACTGGACATCTTGAACGACTTGGCTGCACCTACAAATTCCATCCATCCATTTTCTATACCGCTTACCGCTTATCCACAGTGGGGTCACTGGGGTATACTGGAACCACTCTATGCTGACATCCAGGACAGGTACACCAAGAAATCCTGTACATAAAAATGAGGACAAAACAGAAGAAAGACAAAGGTCACCTGGGAACATGGTCATCAGTGTCAACAATGCGAACCAGGATCCTGTTCCGGTTGTACAAGGACCAAAGGGCACATAGTAGAGTGCCAGCTGCCCTTCACGCCCGTAGCACCACCCGCCCCCAACAGGCCACCGCAAGGGACATGGTTTAATGCCTTTTCAGTCCACATGACCCTTCACAAAGCACCACCCAATACCTTTGCCAGGGTGTAGAGTTGATCCAGTGTTCCATAACCAGAACAAAAACCACATTGCACCTCCTGAAGCTAAGGTTCAACTAACAGTCGTACCCTGTACTTCAGCACTCCGGACGGAGGCTGTGGAGTGTGATTCCCCCTGTAGTTGGAACACACACTGCGGTCACCCTTCTCAAAATGGGGTACCGTCATCCCGGTCTGACAATCCAGGGGTACTGTTTCCGACTGTTTAAGAGACATGGTGCCCATGACAGTCCCACAGGTATTAAAAAACTTGTGCAACCCTCGAGGAGTTTTTTGACTACCTCAGATATCTCAGCCACCGTGATGGACATGTCTGTGTTCGTGTCCTCAGATTTTACTTCCTCTGCCAAAGTTGAAGTGTCACTTTTATAGTGGCAATGGCAAAGTTACCGGAAATTAAGTATCGTGTACGTTGTAATATTACCTGAATAAAAAATGTAATGTAACAAAAACAATTTAATGTAACTATAATGGCAAAGAGTAGTGTCCTATTATTATGACCACATTTTTTATTATTACAAAAAATGTAATGTTACAAGATTAAATCAGTATGGAAATGTAAAAAATATTACAAAACTCTTCTGAGAAAAACTTAATGTTAAAAGGTGCTGTCCGTCTTTGGCGCCAAATGCCCCTTTTTCACCCAATAAATATAAGAACGCCATCACCTGCCAGCATATGTTACCAATAAGGGTTTTATAAAACAGATGTCTGGATTTTTCACAATTACAAGTTAAACTGGATGAGATTTGTAATTTGATGCGAAAGTGGGGAGTGCCGTTAACGGCCTTCACTCACTCAGAGCTGGCACACAAACATACGCCCGCAGTGTCCACGTACACACACATACATGCAGTCTCGGAGAAGCTACGAACAGTTAGTAATCATGGCTGAGCAGGAAGAAGGCGGAATATGGTATGTTCAATTGCGAGCACCCCCACTGCAGTGACAGCACCTTTAAGTGTGCAACTTTAAGTTTGCATTGAAAATGTACACAAAATACCTGCCTGGGTTCACGTACATTTCCCAGGCGTACAATATGGTGCGCATCTTGTAGTGTTATTAAGGAGCCCAACTGTGTTTGTAACGTATGTTTATCCCAAAACCCAGTGGTTAGTTTCAGTTTTGATTTTGGTTACGTTGACACCTCCTTAGGATCACGTCAATCAGCCGGTCTGAATGGCGTCGACAAAAAAGGCGTCCACTGTAGTGTGTTTCTTGTTTTATAAAGCGGCTTTCCTTAATTGTTGCTTTACAATAAGACTTGTTAATAAATGTAGCGGCAAAAGAACTTTGAAGGTTGGAAAAGTGCCGACATTATTTCACAAAGGGGGTTAAAAAAAAGTCTAGAAAAGGAGATGTAAATGTAGTTTCCTGAATGAGAGAAAACAGCAGTGCAAATGTTGCTCGTGCTCATTAGACGGCGCCGTGCACATACTGGGCCGTAAATCAGGAGCCGTAAAACATTTTCATGGCCACACAACACTAAATTACATACTGGCTGCTTTGCCACACGGATTCTGTTTAAACATTGTCATTTTGCCTCATTCACATTAAATCTATGCCCGCTTTTACAATCCATAAACACAGTATCTGCAATAAAAGTTAATAAATGTCAGAATTTGCATTTGGAGAAGGAAAGAAGAGAGGGAAAAACAGCCTTGCTACATTTTTTTTGTCTGCAAATATCAATCTATGAACCTTTCAACATTTTGTCAAACAAAATGCTAATTGTACCTTTAGGAATTTTAGCAGACAAGTGACAAGCAATGAGATGCAATGTCCTTTAGAAACAGAAGATGACGGAATACATTATACGTCTATGGGAGAATTAAATTCAGTGATGTATTGTCACCGACCGCAGGGACGGGGTATGTATCCATTTAATAAGCTCAAACCTCTTATTGTCTTTTTTCTGCATGATCAGGTGTAATTTAATTGTGCTAAAGTAGTAACAGTGCCGTTGTTTGACATAACCCTCCGTGCTTGACGACTGTTTCCTGTCCTCTTTATTGAAAGATACTGATAAAAGATAGCCTGAAATATTCATGAGCACAATTGAGATTATGAGAATACGGTATACAGCTTTCTACAGTGGAAGCTTTTGGAAATAAGATTTGAAATCACATTTCAACTGTACGTCAAAAGTATTTGGACCACAGTAAAGGTTAAAAACAACAACAAAACATCCATAGTAGGATAATAGTTGTGGTCACAAAAAAACAGTACTGTTATAAGAAAAATCGTAAGAAAAAATCTTTAAAAATTATTATGAGAAAAAAAAAACAAATTTTCAAGAAAATGCTTAAAATTACAACTTTAAATCACATTGTAACACAAATATACAAGTAAATATGTTATGTTACTAGGAAAAAAAAATCCAGGGAGGACAAAAAATAATACTTCCTGTAAAAACCTGGCAAAAAAAAATGGTGTAGTCAGCTAGAGCATAACCCAGTCTTCATTACATCTTTGATAGATTTCACATGAAAAAGGCATATTTTAATAATACAACCACAATATTGGTGTTATCCAGAAGGACACAGGATTTTAGGACATCACACTTCAAACACCAGCGTTTTCAAGGAGACTAACTGACCCATGAAGTACAGTAGTACTCGAAAAAACCCCACAAGTTTGGTGAGTATGGCATCTTGCACGATAGCCAAAAACGTTTGTTTACACGCTTCAGACACAGTTTCATGTGGCCATCATTTGCGAAAGAAAATGCGGGAGCCCCGATGGTGGACACTAGCGGTTAGGGCTGCAGTGAAGCTGAAAAAGGAGTCCTATTGAGCATGGATGGCTCGTAAGATTGCTGTAGCAGCTGACGAGTAATGGCAGGCCAAGGGGCACGCAAAAACCTGGGTGTTATAGGAGTTCGGTGAGGCTGTGGTGCACATCATTCGGTAGGCCTTGAAGAGGTTCTGGCAATTCATCCGGTGCCTCAGATAGGAGAAGCAGTGCCCAGTCCACACAGTTTACAAGTAGGGATGGAGGCCTGCTGACCTCGACTGAGGTTATAGCTGGTCAATGGAAGGATTACTTTCATGCCCTTCTTTATCCCACTGACATACCTTCCATAGAAGAAGCAGAGTCTGAGGACACAAATGTAGACAGTTCCGTTACTGTGGCTGATGTATCTGGGATAGTCAAACACTCCCCAGTAGCAAAGCTCCGGGGGTGGACGCGTTTCAGGCTCTGGATGATGAGGGACTGTCATGGCTGACTCTTCAACATTGCATGGAAGTTGGGAACAGTACCTCTGAACTGGCAGACAGTTCTGGTCGTCCCCCTTTTAAAGAAGGATGACCGGAGCGTGTGTTCCAACTCACACTCCTCAGCCTCCCTGGGAAAGTCTATTCCAGGGTGCAGGGTATGGCCGTTAATGGAACCGTGGCTACAGCAGATGCTATGGGGTTTTCGTCCAGGTCGTGGAACACTGGACCCTTTCAACGGTACTGGAGGGAACATGGGAGTTTACCAAATCAGTCTATGTGCTTTGTTGACTTGAAAAAGGCATTCTACCGCGTCCCTCGTGGTGTCCTGTGGGGGGTGCTCCGGGAGTATGCGATTGGTGTCGCGGTACTACGTGCCAGTCGGTACTTGTACAGCCAAAGCAGGAGCCTGGTTCGCATTGCCAGCAGTACGTCAAGCCTGTTTCCAGTGAACGTTGGCCCCGTCAAGGCTGCCTTTTGTCGAAGATTCTGTTCATAACTTCCATGGACAGAATTTCTAGGTGCAGCCAAGGCATCGAGAGGATGCCCTTTGGAAGCCTTAGGATCTGATGGCCTCATCGAGCTGTGACTTTTAGCATTTACTAGCGTCGTTTGCAGTCTAGTGTGAAGCTTCAGGGATAATACACAGCACCTCCAAATGCGAAACCATGGATCTCAATTTGGAAAGGTTGGATTGCACCTACTGGGTTGGGAGTAAGGTCTTACCACCGGTGGTGGAGTTCAAGTATCTATGGATCTTCACAACTGCTTTCAATTTACCGGTCAATCTATATTCCGACCCTCACCTATGGTCATAAACGTTGGGTCATGACTGAAAGAACGAGATTGTGGATACAAGCAGCTGAAATGAGTTCCCTCCACAGGGTCGCTGAACTCACGCTAAGAGTGAGGAGCCAGGAGGAGCTCAGAGTAGAGCCACTTTCACATCGAGAGGAACCAGTTGAGGTGGCTTGGGCATCTAGCTTAGATTCTACAGAAAGGCCATTATTATATTTAAAAAATAATATAAAGTTTGAAATCTCACAGTTTTGCATGTTTGTTTTAATTGCAAGCAGCGAACATATAACTTTCTCCCCATTTTTTTCACCTCATATTTGGTCCCAAATGGAAAAAAATGTATCTCCAAAAGGGGGGCGCAGCAAAAAAAGTTTGGGAACCAAGAAAATTAATCTAAGGATGTCAAAGGGAATATCCAGTTGCGTACGTTTATCATTCACAACCCTGGTATTATCGTAATTTGATCATTTGGACTATAAGCCGCTACTTTTTTCGCCGCACTCTTTGAACAATGTAGCTAAACCTCTCGTGATGCTTAGAGTGCCGAAAAAATGTAGTTCATTTGCGCCATAGAAGCTAATATCACATGTTGTGAAGTCTTACTCAGCAATCCTGTTTTGAGCTGACAAATCTTCAGTAAATTTGATCAAGCGTACAATTTCTATAGCTTCTGCTTGGACCACGGAAGCTGTTGAACACCAATGAAAATGAGCGTCTCTTGTCTTACTAGAGGTAACGCCGGGAACAGTAAGTGAATGTAGGATTGCAATGTTTAAAGTCTTTCAGTGTTAATATACCATGTTACAAAGTGGACACCTGCTGCTTAAAGACGTACGGGCCATAACCATTCTTTTTGTAGGGTCGTAGGTATGCTGGAGCCTATTCCAGCTGCCCTCAGACTAGAGGACTAGTCACCAGCCAATCGCTGGGTTAGAACAGGGTTACAACGCAGAACTTAAGATGAAGTATCTTCTGTCGTCTTGAAAAATGCCATTTTTTTCTGGACACACCCACCATCCCTTAACTGACTTCCTCTCTGGTCAACGTTTCAGTCTTTATAATGGACGTCATCTAATTGACTCCTTTTCCTCCTCTGGTCATAATTACTCTTAGTGGCTGCAGGGCATCTGTCACCTGTACTGGAGCAGACAGAGTACCCGAATCATCCCTTTTTTCTCAATGTTCCTCTTTTGTTGTCCTTTCAGTAATAACAGAAGATGTTCTGAGAGACTGGTAATGCTCATGGTCATGGTTTTATGTGTTTCGGACATGCGTAACAAAGTAACATTAAGCAACATCACATGGTTACACTTGCACAATTCAACACATCTGAAAAAAAAGTAGAAAAAAGCAGATCCTATTTAATCCTACCTCTTCTCCTCTGTCATCAGTTACTGATCGTTTGTACACTTCCTTTGTTAAACAGGTTATCGTTTTCTAGTAGGGAAAGAAAAAATACATGTAAACAATGTAAAAAAAAAAAATACAAATAAATTTGCAATTAACTGATAAACAGGAAAAAATAATTACAAAACACTAATGCAACACCCCTGCAACACTAATGAGGATTAGGCAGCATAGAAAATGAATGAATTACAAAAAATAATAGAAAATTAAATAAAATAGTTTATGAGATTAAAAATACATTCATTCATTTTCTATGCAGTTTATCTTCATTAGGGTCGTGGGTATGCTGGAGCCTATCCCAGCTGACTTTGGGCGGGAGGCGGGGTACACCCTGGTCTGGTCGCCAGTCAATCAAAGGGCACATATAGACAAACAAAGACATACAAACATTCACACCTATGGACAATTTAGAGTCGCCAATTAACCTTACATGCATGTTTTTGGAATGTGGGAGGAAACCGGAGTACCCGGAGAAAACCCACACACGCACGGGGAAAACATGCAAACTCCACACAGAGATGCCCAACGGAGATTTGAACCCTAACCCTCCTGACTGTGAAGCCATTGTGCTATCCACTCATCCAACGTGCGGCCCTGATTAATACATACAGGAGTTAAAAAAAACAGCTGACAAACTTTGTACAATGTATCAAAAAACAAATTAAAATGAATTAATTCCGCCTACATTAACTTTGACTGTCAGTATTTGTCTTCTTCCCCCCCTTATACTGTACCTTGTAAACATGTGCTTCTGAATGTAGCTACATTGTTTGATTCACTTTAAGGTTGCAAATGGGAAAAACAAAAAAAACAAAAAGAGTTGCAGATTGATTTTTAATCTAGCAGACTAATCACGTTTATAGCGCATGTATCCATCATGGCAGTGATGGTTTGCAATATGAATTTCGGCGTTACGAGCAGAGGGCTTCGAGTTCACTCGAGCCGTAATAAAGCTTGGCAGTCGCTCGCCGTGATAACTCTTGTCACAGTTGACTTTAATAAAGTGTTGCATCCAGCAACAATAATTAGTCATGTCATTCTTCAAAGGTCCTTGAGAGAAAGATCTCCGTGCAACCTTTTGTATTAATTCAAGCTCTGGTGACAACTGTACCATCTGGGCCCCTTGTACTCTGTGATTAATGCCGAGCGCTTGATTCATGCGGATTAATAAACACGTCTTTGGGAGCTAAATGGCACATACAAATGCTGAGGATGAATTCATTCAGACTGCCTTGTTTGTGTTGTTGGTAATAAAGCCTCACTCATCACTGCACACTACAATCATCTTCCCAGATACGTAAATATCGGATTTAGTGATTAACATCATAGAGAAAATAATAATAATCCAGCCTTCAGACAATTGGTATGTACATAAGATTTGGTCTACATTAAAAGACTACCAGTGCAGTGTGATTAATGTACTGTAATTACCCGTCATCATCATCATCACTGTGCAGATTAAACCAGCCTGCAAAACTTTTCTCATTTAAAAAAAAAGAGAAATGTTGTTTGTACTAGACATTATGATCTTTGCAAACAAAATTAACTCTGTAATCCTTCTCTTGGTCTCTCTCAATGTCACAAAGGAAGGGATGTCACACAACAGCGACCTCCACAGGAGGAACACTGGTAGTGCCGCTTGCTGGGATTCTGGCACTGTGTAGTGCAGCTCCAGATTGCACACCGAATGCACGGACTGGTTTTTTATGTTTGTTTGATTTCCAAAATTTATTTTTCTTATGTTTCTGATAGTTTTCACTTTTTTAGCGTCACACTAAAGCAAGCAAAATATGTGAAAAAAAGGATCTTACGACAACCACAGGAATACATATTGTTAAACTAAGGCTTCTGTGACAGTTTCCATCAAAACTCATCATATTTTTTCTCATTTTGTACAACAAATTTGTATTGTTACATATAGTCCATTTGTTTGTTTAACATAACACCTCTACTCATGAACCGCTGCACACAATAAGGTGAACAATGTGTCAAAACATGCACCCCGACTGTGTCGCCTGTGCTATTATTTGTTTCACAAATACAAGACATGACAGTGCTGTTATTAAGCCCCAAGGTTAGGTTATAAACTGTGCATATAAAAGCAGGGGCGCCTTAAAGGGGGGAAGTGTTACAACAATTCCAAGGGCCCCCGACTGACAGTGGCCCCAGTTAATAGGTAAACTAATTTTGCCTTCTGGCTGTGATTTTTTTTATATAGTCAGAAAAGAAATAAAACAATATCTTGTATTTGGTAGTACCAGTTAAATCTCCACATTGACCACGAGTAAACTTCTATATTGACTGACCGACCTCCCATAAGGACAGTAGTGTTCAAAATAAGAGCAGTCCAAAGTGACAAACCAGATTAGTCAGTGTTATTAGTATATTTTTATTGCTACATGGCAAACAAGTTACCAGTAGGTGCAGTAGATTCTCAGAAAACAAACAAGACAATATGCACACTCTTAAGGCTGTGCAATTGGGCAATTAGTTGAAAAGGGGTGTGTAGCAGTGTCTGCTGTTGACTTTACAAACATTCCACAATTCATTATTTCTTGGTTTTGCTTTATAAACAGCATTTTTGATGTCACCCAACAAGTTGTCAATTGGATTCAGGTCCAGGGATTGGGCTGGCCACTCCATAACATGATTTTTTGGGGTTTGGAACCAAGATTTTGCTCGTTTGCTTGCACCACCATGCTTCACTGTCTTCACTGAACGGAACGAATTAGCCAATTTACATGTTACAAAAAAATTCAGCTTACAAAAATCCTTTTGGAACGAATTCATTTCGTATCCCGGGGTTCCACTGTATAGTAATAACAGTGATTAATGTGGTTAGTCAAATTGCACTGCAATCATTTTGAACACTACTGTATGTATATGTACATATACCTTATATATATATATATATTATCTGTATCATGTATACAGATATGCACACACACACATACACACTTTTCTATATACAGAGAGGGGTTAGAATTAAATAAACTACTTCTTCCAACTCCTTTTTGGACATGTAGAACTGTGAACTGTAACATGATGCATTCAGTGTAAACTGTATGCATGTTTGAAATAAATTCAACCAAACCATAGCGCACATTTAATCAGTGCAGGTAAATGATTAGCATGATTATTAAATCAGTTGTGAGACTGTAAATGATGGCCTTTAGCACACTTGTTATGTTCTCTTGCAGTAAATATTACACAGGTAGCAAGACATTTACAAACCTTCTGACTTGAAGTCACATAAACCCTCTTGTTGGGTCAGTTGGCAAAGATTTTTTATTCTGGCCCAAGAATTCCTGGCGGCGCCCCTGTAGAAAAGCGTGTGTTATAAAATGTTACATGTGGTCCTTTTAGTGCTGGGGTTGAGGGGGTGGTGAGGCTTGCAGACAGTTCAGGATCATGAAAGAGGAATGAATGATGCTGAGATAAGAAACCAAGTAAAAAAGAGGGCAGACCAAACAGGAAAAGTACTAAGCAGGGAGAGGGGGGAAAATGTGGGGCGTTGCCTGCCTGCCTCTGCAGGAAAATGTGCTGATATGAATATGTGGCCGTCTTTCTGGCGTACTGTTTTACTGTAACATTGTGTTGTTTGTAGATTTAGTCATAACACGGCACTTTGATTGTTGTTAAATTGAGTTTAACTGACTGAGTTCATTGAGGTTATCAGTGCTGTCCAATGAGAAGCATGCATAGTGGAGCACTAATGATGAACACCACTGAAGCAGAATTTGTGGGGGGAAGATATGCCGTACCAATAAGACATTTTTTTATATGTTACCTAGGCTTGTCAAGATAACAAATTCTGCTGGACAATAATTGTGCTACCAATTATTCCCTATAAACTTATTTTCAAAATTATGTTTAAACCATTTTTTCATGAATGTAACGATTATATATGCCATAATAATGCAAGTGCACCATATTCAAAGCAATGCACTTTCATTTCTCAACAGTATTTAACACTGTAATTGGAATATCAAGCTCTTTTAAATAAAGTAAAACATCAAAAATGTTGTTTCGTTTAGCAAAAATTGCACATACATTAAAATCACTATCAATCACAATATTTTCAGTTTTGAACCAGTGCCACTTTTGTTGTTGTTGAAGTCAACTACCTTCATGTCCTCTTTCACTACATCCATAAACCTCCTCTTTGGTCTTCCTCTAGACCTCCTGCCTGGCAATTCAAAACTCAGCATCCTTCTACCAATATATTCACTTTCTCTCCTCTGGACATGTTCGAACCATCTCAATCTGGCCTCTCTGACTTTATCTCCAAAACCTCTAACATGTGCTGTCCCTCTGATGTGCTCATTCCTGATCCTGTCCATCCTGGTCACACCCAAAGAGAACCTCAGCATCTTCATCTCTGCTACCTCCAGCTCTGCCTCCTGTCTTTTCCTCAGCGGCATTGTCTCTAAACCAAACAACATGGCTGGTCTCACCACAGTTTTGTACACTTTTCCTTTCATTTTAGCTCAAACTGTTCTATCACACATCACACCCGACACTTTTCTCCACCCATTCCAGCCTGCCTGCACACGCTTTTTCACCTCTTTTCCACACTCTCCATTGCTCTGGACTGTTGACCTTAAGTACTTAAAATCCTCCACCTTCTTTATCTCTTCTCCCTGTAACCTCACTCTTCCACTTGGGTCCCCCTCATTTACACACATGTACTCCGTCTTGCTGCGGCTAACCTTCATTCCTCTCCTTTCCAGGGCAAACCTCCACCCCTCAAGCTTCTCCTCCACCTGTTCCCTTTTCTCACTACATCTCACAATGTCATCTGCAAACATCATAGTCCATGGAGATTCCTGTCTAACCAGGTCCGCCTGCCTGTCCATCACTGAGCAAACAAGAAGGGGCTCAGAGCTGATCCCTGATGTAGTCCCACCTTCACTCGGAACTCCTCTGTCACACCTGCAGGACACCTCACTACTGTCTTACAGTCCTCGTACATGTCCTGCACCGCTCTAACATACTTCTCTGCCACTCCAGACCTTCGCATACATTACCACAGTTCCTCTCTGGGCACCCTGTCATAAGCCTTCTCCAGATCTACAAAAACACAATGCAGCTCCCTCTGGCTTTCCTTGTACTTTCGATCTTTGTGACTCAGTTACACAAGAGATCCGTTTCTCCAGTCTATACTTTGTCATCGTTCATTCATTTATTCATTTTCTATACCGCTAATCCTCATCAGGGTCGCGGGCACTTTGTCATCGTAATTTTTTAAAATGTAAAATTACAATAGAATCACGTCTCGTTCGCATGAACCCAATACCATGTACCGTCTCATTTTGTGAGCATAGTGCAGTATGACACTCACTCACTCAGACTTATTTATACATGGAACAATTTTGTCGTTGGAGCATAGAAAAACATCATTCATCATTTTAACATCATTCAAACCCTCTAAACATGAAATAAAACATCTATAGCCAGCCTTACATTCATATCCCCCTATCTAGTATACGTAATAAACTACGAGGGATTACTGTGTAGTATCTCAAAATATGAGCACCCTCCTCACATTTCAGCACATTTATGACAACATATCTTCTCAGGGGACCATACTACAGAAATGAAACTTGCTATACAAGCTGTACACTGACTACACCAAAGTACAGTATATCCAAGTTTAAGTTCTATAGGTTTGTTCCTTGAGAATATGTACGGTTTTAAAAATGCCATCAAAGAATGTAGTCACTTTTAGACGGAAACTCCATTAATCTCCAAGAGCCAGTGTGAGTGTGATTCCTGAAATCTAATACAGTATAAAAGTTATATATAATAAATATACCTTTAGTTACAGAAAATAGGGCCATGAAGTTGAAAAAAATAAAAACATGGTCTAATCCGCACCCCCACCATCATCCACACAAGGGAACAGGAAAACACAGGCGATGTTGTAGCCCACATTTCTTTCATACCGCATTCAAATTAACTTCAGCGGCATAAACTTCCCCCATGAGACACCATTGTCCTCCTGCGTCTCCCCCAGGATCCCCCACCTCATCTCCCCAATGCATCTACTTCCAATCAGACAGACTTCCACATGCTCCAAATAGTTCAATGATAACTAAAACACACTGTCCAATAATACTCACATATGAAGGTACTGTATAGCATTTGGTATACAGCAAGAGCAGCAAGCAAACTAAGTTTCAAATCTAACCATGCGCTTCACATTATATTTTAATTTGTTTTAAGACATAATAAGCTATTATACAATAGATGATATGTCAGATAAGTGTAATCCATTCAGCCATTGTGTGTGGCGAGAGACTCAACTTTGAAGTCAATAACATTAGGACATTTGTTTTCATGTCAAATTACCAAAGGTTGACTTGTTTTTGCATATGTTAAGTGGTTTTATGGGTTATGGATAGTGACAGTGGAAACACATATCCAGACCCAGAAATTGATTATTTTTTCTTATGGAATTGTTTCCCTTGAATCCAATTTCATTGATACATACATTTTTCCATAGACAAAATCAAAGAAAATGTACTTTTTAATGTATGCATGTAAAACACACATGATTTAGAAATACCTCTAAGTTTAACCACAATACATTATCGGGCAATGGTCATTGTTTTTGTTGATCATGATTTGATTTGTTTTGAACGCATGCTTAATAAGTTGCATCAGGGGACATCAAATGATTGCACAATTCAACATGTCCGAAAAGAAGCACATTTTATGTATAATTCTACCATTTCACCGCGTCTCAGTAATTATTGTTAGTTCACTTCATGTGTTTAAATGTCACCATTTTAAAAGAAGTGTGAAAAAATCAATATTTAAATAAAAGTAAATAAGAAAAATATAACATTAAATAAATTAATAAAAAATATATGGTACATAAAATACATACATACAGTACATGAATACAGAATTAAAAAAAAATGACAGAAAAATATAATGTTTATGCATATGATAAACTAAGCAATAACTTAAGTAATGCATGTTTGATATTGATGAAATTGGCATACATGCTTCTGCTGTTGAAATGCATTTCTTGTCAGATTCCTGTACTATTCAAATAGAAATGTAAAAGTTTGTAAATGTACAACCTTCTAAATGTAAATCTACATTGTTTTCATTGTGATGCTGATGCTTGAGTTGCAAACTAAGTTTACAAATATATGTAATGCTACACTTTCATCGTCATAATTCTTTTAAAAGGTTCTCCACTGTGCTGGAGTGAGCTTCAATGAGTGGTTCTTGGTGCATAAAGCAAGAACGAGGCTGACGCGGCGGCAGTGAGGCCCTGCTGAATCAAAAAAAAAAAAAGCCCAAGGCGTACATTAACACAACTGGCAGACAGAAATAATAACATTTAAGCAAACACACAGTAGATGTGTCTGATATCGCCTCACTAGCACGGCTCCGTTTGCAGCAAGGATTTCCAAAGCACATCCAATATTATCATATCTATTCAGCACGAGCTAGGATTCAAACACACTCAACGGCGCGCCCGCATCTACAAAACTCTCCCACAGGGTTCTAATAAAACAGCACCGTTTCCGACTCTCTGGAAGATGGCGGTCTGAAGCTCTGTGATCTGCGATAGACAAAATGAGACGCAGCAGCTACAACAGAGCAGTTGGCGTATTCCCGGTGCTCCTTGAATAGATAATGCCATTCCTCCCTCCCTCCTCCTTGGCATGGCTTTTATTCCCTCAAAAAGAATGCATCAGAGAGGGCCAAACATTAATTCTCCTCGTCATATGGAGGAGCTATGCAAGTGGCATACCACCATGGGCTTTTGAATGATTAAGGGAACACATAAAGGGTTCCTCGTGGCGCTTTGAACATTTTTTTCCTCCTTTTTAACGCAGAGTTCCGAGCACTGTCAACTTTTTTCTCTGCAGGAGACTGTGTTTAAAAGACAACATTAAATGGAAGTGCGGTAACAGGTAGGAACAAAAGGATTGAATGCAATAATGCATCAAACCTCTTAAGAGCTGGCAAAGGGGCATGCAGGTGAAACCACTTTGCCTATTTTGTTGTCTTTTTTTGGTTTTTCTTTTCATGCCCACTTAAAAAGACATGCCCCTATTTGAATTTTAGAATTTTTGTCAGTTTAATTGTCAAAGCAACTACAGTATCTCAAAATGTGAGTCCAAATACTATAAAGCAGGGGTCTCAAACACGTGCCACGGAAGGCCGAGACACTACAAGTTTTTTTTTCCAGCCGCACATTTAAGCAGGTGATTTCAATGATCAACACCTCCTTCAGTTTGAGGGAAGAAGCTCTTAGAAGAAGTTAAAGCACCTGCTCCAGTGACCGGCTGCAAAGGAAACCTGCAAGGTCCCGGCCCTCCATGTCATGAGTTTGAGACCCCTGCTATAAAGCATGACCAAATTTCTTTTCTAGAGTAGTCAGTGTACAGTTTGTACTGTATAGAAGGATAGATTTACGATCCACTGAAAATGACCCAACTTCTGTTGAGTCATTTTCATATGAGGGGCAGTTAGGGTTGAGCCCAAACAACCAATAGCTGGTGACCATGCAAACAACCACGAAAAAGAGCAGCAATTTTGTGTTGCTGGGTTAACTAAGTTAATTATGTTCAATGTTAAGGTAAATATTTGGACAAGGAAAATGTAATTTTTCATTACAAAAAAGAAACGTGTTTGCATTCTAAATTTAAGTATTATTTTTGTATTCATAAATGGGGTAATTACGTGTTTAGTTTAGCTATTTATTTAGCTTCCAGTTATATTTAATAATTATTATTTCCATAAATATAATTTTGTTTATTTGGGTGACTTAATATCATGTTTTTGAAAGTGAGCCAAGAGGTATTTTTTGGCTTGCCGCTGATGGTTTGTTTTGTCGTTGGAGTCACAGGGATTTTGCAAGATTTGCAATTTTCATAAAACTTTGTTAAGTTATGTCACACAGTCTAGCAAGAATCCGTAACACTTTTGAAGGGCCAGAATAAAAATGCATTACGTGTCCCCTATAGTCTACTTGCATTGGGGCCAATCTGGCCGGTCACCAACCGGATCCAACAGAAAGAGCTTCACCTACAGGCCTGGGTTGGAATAGGACCGACTTGCACAATGTGATTTTTCAACCAATCAAGGAATATGATGTTAGCTCGCTTTTCAACAGATAAACGAACTAGGTGTTTGCATTAAGATGCAACTGTGCGTCCGTGTGTGTGTGTGTGTTTAGGGCTGGGGGATCACTTGAAGGAGTGACATTGACCGAGGAAGTGCTGACTTGCACCACTGTTTGTCTTTTGATGTGAGAGATCAAATCAATGTACACGCCATTTCTCCGGGGCACTACGCAGGCAGATTAGCTATAGCCCGAAGGTGCAAGCTTTGGCCCCTCAATCATTAGCGTTTACTTGCACCTCTCTGAATAATCAAGATGCACTGAGGGCCGCCAATTGACAGGCAGCAGCATTGGAGATAGAAGGCAGTCAGTGCAAGGTTGTCATTAGGAGACTCCAACCGGGGCCGCAGACACCGGCTGACACTGACATTCGTTATTGGCGCCTGCCGCGTTATTTGTCACCGGTCCTGCTGTGCAACGGTGCCGTCACATGGAAAATACCACAATGAGATCTCCTGAGTCTTAAGTCAGATGGATGAAATGCTTTGCAACTTTGATTAAGGTTGATTTAGGCCCCTGTGACAACGTTATTGTGGGTAATCTAATGCAGAATAACTGGCGCATTTTCTCCTGTCAAAAACGGAGCAAAATGGCATATTTACCTGTGCAAACTTTGCCCTTGCGTCACAGAGGAAACACATTAAATACATTCAAATCACAAACTACAAAATCACAGAAATAGTTGCATATGGGTTATGTTAGTTCGATTTTGTGTTGCATTTTTACCATTAAATTCTCGGGTTACATGGTGACAGAAGTCACCATCCAGTCGTTTTGCAGAAAATAACTTATACACGCAAAACCAAAAGTACTCACTCATGTTTGGTCTGTGCTTTTTGGTCAGCAGTTGTGTTTCAGTTGTTTCAACAACAGGCAGAACCATCGGCACACTTGTATAATAGAGGAAATGAAATATTTTAAGAGGATGCAGTTAGAATTACACTAAAATCTAGTTTTCACTATCAAGAGCGGTGTATCAGATTGTCAAGAAATACTTCCTAAAAGAAATTAGCATTTTGACAAACAGAACATGGAAAATCTGTCTGTTAATCTAATCCTTAACAAGGGAGTTTGATTCAATGTACTTCAGTGGGGAAAATTAACAACCAATTCATCTTTGTATTTGTTTATATAATTAATTTAAACTTTAATTAACATTAATTATATTTTTAGTTTTCAAATTTAACTAAGGTTTTTTGCATTTGAAATAATTACAATTTTTTAAATTGTGACGTATGCTTATGTGCAAGGAGAAATTTGTAAAAGAGGTATACAAAAATGTGATGCCTCACAGCAGCTTTTCTTCCCATACATCGATTACCACAAAATTGCAGTGATGTTACTGTCATACCTGTCAACATTTGCATTTGAAAATAAGGAAACATTTTCCTGAAAATAAGGGTAGTGGTGACCCCAACTGCCCACTGCCAATGCACTGACTGCACCATTGCCTTCACAGATGGCTGTCACTCAATACAGTTACTATTATCACTGACAATACCAGACATTATAAAAAATATCCCGGAAATTAAAATGGTTATTAAAGAAGGAAAAAAAACGGCTTTTCCGGGGCAAAACGGGGGGCTTGGCAGGTATGGGTATTGTCCTCAATGTAATGCATATAATGTGTCACAAGAACTAACCAAAACTGACAGGACTGGTGTTTTGACATACCCTAGATGAGGTGATTGTTGTAAGGAAAAAAAGACAAACCAATCTTGTCTACTATATGAGAGTTTGTAATTTGTCCGGAACATTCAGACTCTCTTTGCAAGTGGGCGGGGCTCGTCATCCAATTGCGAGTCGTGAAGATACAGATGGAGAAAATGAGAAAGCAAGGCAGTGCTTTGAACACTTCCACTCTCCGACGAGCTTTGTTTTTTAATTGGCTGAAATTAATCTTAAGAATGTAAGATGTCTGATTTGCATTCATTAAAACACCACCAAAAATGTTGTGCTTTATTCCAAGCAAATTTGCTTAATTATGCATGGCAGGGAATTCCCAAATGAGCTGTGGATTTTCTGGTCGCAATCATTTTTTTTGTTGTTGTTTCCTTTGAAAAATAAGGTGTTCCGCTGAATGTCGTGGAGCATGTTGAGAAGTTTGGATTTAAAAAAAAAATGCTTTAGCCATTACAAGAATCTGCATTTTTCATTGTTAATTGCGCCTGTCAGTGTCATTCATTTTTATTTGAGGAGGGCGATAACATTAAGAATTCTTTGGCGCTGATGTTTTGACTCAGGTCTGTGAGGAGGACACATAGGATGACACAAATCTCAAGGAGATATCGATTGTGGCTGCGTGGTCTTTCTATGAATCTTAAACAGGCCCGTGGTGGAAATTTGCTTGGGACGTCACTTTCAAAAGTAAACTTAAGGGCCAAGATGACGCAGGTTGGATAGATTTCCGTTTACTCACACAAGGATATGTGGAAACAAACACGTGGACCGTTGAAGTGTGGAAAATGTTTACAAGATGGACATTGTTATTTGAAAAACACCCCAGCTGTAAAATTGGTTCAAGGACTAGGAGGATCTGTTCCACAGTCTGTGAGCTTCGGCTAAAAGGACTCCATCTGGTTCTGAGGATTGTTTTGGGCACAGCTAACAGAAGCTGGTCTGCTCTAGTCAGAGTATACGGTAGCTCAGTCAATTAAGGCGAGGCCATACTTGTCAGGAGATGGGCTGCAGATTTCTGTACACTCTGTAGGTTCCTGGAGAGAGGCCTGGTCCACCCCCTTGCACACCGAAAGGAGGTAATTCAAGTGTGATGCAACCAATGCATTGATTGCTCTTTCCAAGCCAGGCCGAGAAAGAGGCTGTTTTATTTTGGCAATAAGACTCGGATAACGGCAGCTTGCGTTTCATGACAAAGGTGATTTATTTGACAAAATTAAAGGACCCCAAGGTTCCTGATCCTGAACGCTTTAACACGTTAATCGGACATTTCCTTTAACAGCATTATTTTTTTTGACACGTGATTCACGTGCGCACGTCTGACCCCGTTTGACCCTCTGCCCACACCGTAATTAGAGGAAGTAGCTGTGACTGGAGCTACAACCGGGAAAGGATATTGAGCAGGAGTGGACAACGAAAAGGGTGTTTTCACCGGCAAATTTAGCTTCAAAGCTCTGGCAGGTGGCTCTCGTTATTTGTATCTACTGTTGGTGTGATTGGAGATGTCATGGAGTGTGTGGACTTGGTGAGCAAAAAGCTACTGAAGCACTGCCGGTACTTTTTACAGTCATTTATGCAAAAAATAATGGTTTTTTTTAGATGCTAACAGTCTCTCGACTGACCTATGAATCATAAGCTAAAATTTTGGTACATTTAGTCACATTTATGTCAATGTACTAGCCTAGAGCTTTTTTTTCAGAGAGGTTGCGAACCGAACAAATATGCACGTTAGCACTCATTAAGGTCGGCAAATCTTCCCTTTATGCATTCCCACATAGTGTCGGCACCAAATACGAGGTGAAAGAAAAAGGGAAAATACAGTATAGTAGTCTAGCTGTACAGCGAGTCATACAAGTTCTTCGAAAGTTTAAGACTTTAAGCCTTTCAAACTCATGGATTGGCATTCAGGACAAGCTAAAAGGTATAAATAAATGCACTTTAATATCTATACGCAGATTAATTTTCACAAAAATTTAAAATCAGTGCAAAATCTCAATTTTTTCCTGGAATTACTGGGTACATCCAATTTGTAGTGTGGCGTGGAAACAAATATTGTGTTTCTGCACTGATATTGCGAGGTCTACATGAACATTTTCACACTTTATTTTCTCCCTTGGACTTACGAACAAAAAAATGTAAATAGCTACTATGTTAACTTTGAAAAGAAATCTCACAGCCAGTTATTATCATGTATATTTTGTAGTACCGTTGTACTTGCCAAGGTGAGTGTGCTGAGCACGGCTTTTTTCTTGACTGAATGTTAAAAGCAATGGGAAACAAAGGCAATATTACCCGCTATGAAATGTGCTCTAACTTTTTTAATTTTGGGGCTAGAGAAGTAATTGAGGTATCAAATTAAAGTTCAAGTCAAGCCTTATCAAATAGAATTTATCACAGACTTGTTTTTACATATTTAAACATTTTGTAACATTCCTATTCCAAGTGTCTCCTTGGGATATCAAAGTTACGATTTGCAATGGCTGCACAGCATTGGTTATGTGAGGCGGAAGCAGGACTTTTTACTTCAGTACTTCCAGTTTTATCTCCCACCTCAGGAGGAATCATTCAGAGAGATAAGTATGTGGCATTTGTACAGCAAAGTAATAAGAAGAAGCAAAAGGGACAGGCGGCACAGAAAAAAACCCACTCCATTGACGCTTAAAGAGTCAACCGAGAAAGAAGAAAGATACGACAAAAATGGGTTAATTTCACTAAAGGAGATGTGATGTTACACATATTAGTATCGATTGATGTCCATAGATCAATACACACATTTAGGGTCTCAGGTCGGTTGATATTGGAATCAGAAATTGAGAGCTGGACGATAATTCATTCATTCATTTTCTATGGCGCTTATCCTCATTAGGGTCCCGGTTATGCTGGAGCCTATCCCAGCTGGCTTAGGGCGGGAAGCGGGGTCGCCAGTCAATCCCAGGGCACATATAGACAAAAAAACATTCACACTCACATTCATACCTACGGACAATTTAGAGTCGCTAACATGCATGTTTTTGGAATGTGGGAGGAAACCGGAGTACCCGGAGAAAACCCACGCACACACACACGGGGAGAACATGCAAACTCTACACAGAGATGCCCAACAGAGATTCGAACCCAGAACCTCCTGACTTTGAGGCCAACATGCTACCCATTCATCCACCGTGCGGCCCTGGATGATAATATATACAGTATATACAAAAAAATATTTTATATTTTATTTTATATATACTGTATATTCCATCCCATTTTCTTCAGCTTCTCACAGTCCGGGTTGCAGGGGCAGCGGTCTCAGTAGAGAAGTCCTGATTTCCCAGTATCCAGCTACCTCTTCCAGCTCCACCGAGGTGACCCCAAGGCGTTCTCAGGCCAGCTGTGAGACATAATCCCTCCAGTGGCCTTCAATGCCCGGTTCACCTCAGGTGGCATCCGGACTAGATACCCCAGCCACCTCAACAGGCTCCTCTCGAAGTGAAGGAGCAGCGGCTCTACTCTGAGCTTCTCCCGGATGGCCGAGCTCCTCACCCTATCTCTTAGGGCAGTGGTTTTCAAACTGGGGGGCGCGACATTATGACAGGGGGGGCGCGGCGCTACCATGTACACTTTTCATTATTACTGTATTTTTGGGAATACAAGCTGCTACTTTTTTCTCTCCCTTTGAACCCTGCTGCTTTAATAATGAAGCGCCTTGTTTATGAATTTGTTTTGCCACTTTGGGTGCATTTAAATTCTCTACTGACTTAGCGCGAGTGTTCCAACAACACTCTTAGGTTTCCGTGTGTATAAAGTTTTGTTTAAACTTTAGTTAGTTTTGGTTTAAACTGCACAGCACCGGCTCAGTAAAAGTTGGATGTGTACAGGTTAAACAGGACAGGAGAGAGCACAGTTCCCTGCGGTGCTCCTGTGCTCCTAGTCACAGTGTCGGACCTGCAGTTCCCCAGTCGCACACACTGAGGTCTATCAGTCAGGTAGTCTGTGATCCATGCCACCAGCTGTGATCCTACTCCCATCTGTGTCAGTTTGTCCCACAGGAGCTGAGGTTGGATGGTGTTGAAGGCTCTGGAGAAGTCCAAATATGTAATCCTCACAGCACCACTGCCTCTGTCCAGGTGAGTGAGAGATTGGTGGAGCAAGTAAATGATGGCATCCTCAATGCCCACTTTCTCCCTGTATGCAAAGTGCAAGGGGTCAAGTGCAGGGCTGGTCTGTGGCCTCAGGTGATAGAACAGCAGCCATTCCATGGGATTCATCACATGCGGTTAAATTTGTATCAAACTAAGCTATTTTTTCTAAAAACAACGACATTCTATATAAAAATGTAGGTTCAGCCACAGCTGTGTTTGCCCCCGTATAGTTACAATGGTACAATATTGATCACAACATTTTTATATGATTCAACGGCGAGATTGAATGAGATAGTCCACTATTATAAGACACCTCTACTTTGAACAATGCAATTCAAACATGTCCAACTTCCTACAAATATAACATAAAACAAAATGCATTACATAGCAATGTTTTGATCATTGGGTTTGTAGGATAACGTTGCACAGTTGTTAGTGTGAAAGCAGATTGTAGGTTTTGATGTGCAGCTCTGCAACAGTATACGTGCTCTACGGGGGGATGACATTGTGTGTTTGTGCTCCAACACTTGATTTATAGCTTCATTTGGCCCGCGCTTGTAGCAAACACATCCTGCCTGCTTCATTGTAAGTCCCAAAACAAAGGAAAAATAAAATTGATCTGCGAACACACACGCACACACACAAAATCAATGAATGAGTATTTCCTGTTTCATGCAATGTTAGTACGACTTTTGCAAATCCTTGAACTTTTCCTCGTCTGGCAGCGGAGGAGAGGTTGCTGGAGTTTAACCTGGGATTACATCATTCCATATCTGTTTAGAGCAGTCGGTTTACACTACAGCCCTGAATGTAAACACAACATATTTCAAAGGCTTTGTGCTCAGATTGGCTTCTGTTTGCTTAGCATGAATTTGAGCCTTGAGCAGGGGTAGTTTAACCAAAGAGGGTGTTAGGGCTCTGTAGGCTCTCGTATGAAAGAAAAAACATATTCAAAAAATATCATGACAAATACAAATTACAGAACTCTGTATACGTATGTACTCGTAAAGTTCAATTTACTACATATACCATTCAAACACACAAGTTACATCCCTCACATATTAGCAAGCATTTTTATTACATTGATATAAACCTCTGATGCAGTATGTACAGCTCGTATAGCAGTATAGAATTCCTCAACACAGCCATTGTTGTCTAACGAGACGGAAACTAGGGCTGTCACAAGATCTCGCGACAATAACACATGACAAGATTTCTTGTTCAGAAAACAACTGTCTCGTGGGCACTAAGCCTGGGACAATAACAAATTAATTAATTATTCACACAATACATGAAAATGTCGAATCTCCGTTGGGCATCTCTGTGTGGAGTTTGCATGTTCTCCCCGTGCGTGCGTGGGTTTTCTCCGGGTACTCCGGTTTCCTCCCACATTCCAAAAACATGCATTTTAGGTTAATTGGTGACTATAAATTGTCCATAGGTATGAATGTGAGTGTGACTGGTTGTATGCCTTTGATTGTCTATATGTGTCCTGCGATTGACTGGCGACCAGTACAGGGTGTACCCCGCCTCCCGCCCAAAGTGAGCTGGGATAGGCTCCAGCATACCCTAATGAGGATAAGCGGTGTAGAAAATGAATGAATGAAAAAATGAAAATTAACTTGATAATTTTGCCGGCCTCAATATATTGCCATGTGCATGCGTGTCTGTTTCCTCCAAGAGTTCTAAGAGAGGTCACTCAGTGGATTGGTTCAGCATCTTGGTGCATTTGTTTCATAGAACAACGGCGTGATTGAAGTGAGCTCTTTTGGCAGTTACACAGTCCCTTTGTCTCGGTGGGTGGAGGTGACGTAGCGTGGAGGCAGGGACAGTAGCATACATACAGAGCAGAGGATTGTAACGTTGTAGAAATTATTTTAGTAGATTGCAATATATATTTTTGCAATATATATATTTTTAGTATTTTTTCATTGTACTTTTCTTTTAGTTAAAAAGTTTAAATCTTCTTGTGACACCCCTACTGGCAACACAGGTGATTAGTAAGTGGTGTGTATTAACTAGTCAAGCATGGTGGTGGTACTGAGCTTGCGTGCTGTCACCACTGGGGAAATTTGTTTCATTGAGGGGAAACATGAATTCTAACTTGTAGTGTCTAAAAGCCACCATACCAGTGCATTGTTAGGCATCCGGTGACTAAACAACAAACAATGCTAAAATCATCACACAGCAACTTAACACTCAAAAAGCATTGCTTCCCAGCAAGGCAGTTCATTGGCCCTGGCTGCTGGGGCACTGCAATGATTCATTAGGCTGCCTGTATCCAGAGGGACTGGCACAGCGAGCGGCATCGTATTTAAACGATTAGTCGTAGTTCTGAAGTAAAAAAGATGTCACAAGATTAGAACATGACCATAAATGAATGTTGCTGAATTTTAAAAGGGAAAAGAGAGAAAAAAATTAATTCTATGAGAATATGGCCATCATATTAAAGGACTCAAAATGATTTTTTAAGTAATTAAAAAAATGTTTTGAAAATATAATTTGAAAAAATTAATATTTTGAAAATATTGTTGTAACATTATGGCTTTAAAGTCAAAATATTATGAGATAAAACTTGTAATGTTACTAGAATACAGCAATATTTTGGGGGACAAATGAGCTGTATTAGTATGTGGTAAAAAGTTGTAATGTGATAAAACTACATCTGTTATGTTACAAGTATAAGTAAGTAGTAAAAGGATGTACACTTATGTAAAGCAAAATGTTTAACGTTTCAATAATGAAACTGTATTATCACAAGATGTACTGTAAGTTATAACCCTACTAGAATTAAACTATATGTTTGGAAAAATT
The DNA here is from genome assembly GCA_024372805.1 of Oostethus manadensis. Taxonomy (NCBI): domain Eukaryota; kingdom Metazoa; phylum Chordata; class Actinopteri; order Syngnathiformes; family Syngnathidae; genus Oostethus; species Oostethus manadensis. Next base: position 1,352,466 of record QODF01000079.1, on the reverse strand, counting down.
TGTGGTAGTATGAGAAAAAAGTAACTTATTGCATAATGTTAGGAATATAAAGTCAATATTGTACAAAACTAATTTCCACAGCAATGTAAGCTCAGTGTGAGACCCGCCATATATCATTCCTTCTTTACCTTTGTATTTCTGAAAATATGCCTCTATTCTCATGAAATTATCGAACAAGTACAGTCAGTCGCTTTTAATTACATGTTTTTCCAATGTAATCTCATTGAACAATTCCCTAAAGTGAAAGTGTGTTTTGGATCAAAAACCAAACATTATTGTGATGCCCTTTCTGTACAGTATAAAAATCAACAAACAAGGGTTTGTGTTTAGGCAACATAAAAGTCTGTTTATTTGTTCGTTATTATTTCCAAATGATTGTTTGTTCGCACCCTGCTTTGTTCTGTTGACTCTTACATCCTTGTTGCTCGCATTTGTGCGCTTATTCCAAAGGATATGCTTGTCCCACAGTGTTCTCTCGCAAAAGGTGATTATGTTTCCACAACACAGAACCTCTCCAAAGTTCCATGTTCAATTGTTCTCTGGCAGGCTGGCCTCTGCATGACACCTGCAGGCACCGCTTTGCACTATCAGCTCCTCTTCCTGCCCTGAAGGCAGCGTCACCTCGCCTGCCGTAACAATGATGGCTGATGTGGACGAGTAAGTGCTTCAGCAGCTGCTTGGACTTTGATTCACATTACTTCCTGAGTGTGAGCTTCCTTATGCACTCTAAAACACCCCTGCCTGATATGCCATTAGTTGAAAGCCGAGGCAAATGGTTCTCATGATTATTGTTTGCTGTCTTTGTTCTGATTGTCTTGCAACATAAGGTCAGCAGCCAAATGGGATTGTGAGTCAGTTTTGATTTGGTCACAGATTCAAGTGCTGTACGATCAACCGGGCAAATGTGAGCACACCCGTCACATTTCAACAACATTTTTATGACAGTATAGTTTGTTAACCGACAGAATTATAGAAATGAAATTAAAAATACTTTAGACTTGTCAGTTTGCTTAGCTGTATAGATTTACACTACGCTGAAAATGACCAAGCACACACCCAAGATAATTGTTTTTGTGGTGGGGGTAGCGTAATTATCTCGGCCTGCATGAGTACTGCCAGGGCAGGGGAGCTGTGGTTCATCAAAGGAAAGATGAATTCCAAAATGTGGCATTCTGAGAGCACTTTTTTCTACCTCACCTTCTTTTTCTCTGCGGTTCTGGCTGATGAAGGAATATACAATGGAGAAGAGACGGCATGCAAATTTCACGTCAGGATTATTGCTAAAATATCATGCACTTTGACTACTTAGTTCACTTCAGAGCTACGTAAATACATCAACTTCCGACGTGTTTTGCCCCACAACACAGGCGGCATTTATTGATCAACTGTACTTTGAATCCGTCTACGTCAGATTCATATTACTGATTGTTACAGCAACATTTGAAGAAACAGTGGCATGCAAGTTTAACACAAAATTGTCAACACCGGCTGACAGTTTTAACACAGCATGTATTTCGGGTATCAATTTGTACGCCACGGCATTCGGCTGAAATTCAATATGGCGTCCCTTGGGGTTCAACAGGGAAGCCCTACGGCAAATATGGCCACCTTCAGCATCACTTTGTGCTTGACTTATACCCAAGGACTGGAGCACCGGCTGAAAAAGATGATCAGTGGAGAGAAAAAATTGATAGCAGTGATTTCATAAACATCCTCCAAATGATCCCTGTGACCCGCAGGCGGCACAGCAGTCGCTCGCACTTGGGCTAGGTTAAAGAATCAAGCGAGATGATTCATTTGAGTGACTGGGGTAGTTGAGTTTGATGGATCATCCCTTAAAAGCATCATTGCTAATCTTCGGGCTCCTCTTTTTTAGGTTATTCACAGATCAGTGAGTTTTCCGGCTAATCCCGGACCCGACCGCCGCTCCCCCGTCTGTGTACACGGTATTCATCATGCGCTGACAGGTGGAGTCCTTCAGACGACAAATAACCTTCAGCGAGAGGAGGCGCGAAAGCGGTAGGTGTGCAGTTATTTTGGATACATGGCACAGTGGAGTGGGGAAAGCTGCACGGGGCGGAGATGTATGGCGTCCTTGTTGGGCGCGCCGAGATGGACCCCCTCTCAGTTTCCTAGCATAATCATTCTGAGCCTCAGCCATGCCTTCGACAACTCAATCAGACAGCCCTCTACCTGTAAAGTGGCTGGGCTGATTTGATTGCCATTTTTATTGGATCCCACACCCATAAATCAAACCAATGGGGACGGGCTCTACGGACGTGACCACTCGTCATTCGCCGGCAGCCTTGGAAACATTGTTTCGGAGGCCGCGCAGCTGTCATCAGAGGTAAATCAGGGCCAGGGAAGTTTCTTTCCCGCGACGGCAGAGCGGCGTGGTTAAATCATTTCGGAAATGGATGTCACTGCGACCAAGTGTTTTCACCTACCCCTTCAATAGAGTCCCATCAAGTGGTGACAATGTCAGCACTTTTACCCTCCTTGCAAAAAAGATCGGTCTCTTCTGGGTTGGCTGGTGGTCTGCTGTAGTTGATACGAGTCTGACATTTCAAAGACTTCTCGTTAAGCACCGCAATATGTGTTAGCTAAGAACATATTTGTCCAATCATGACTTGTTTGGTCTATTATGTGCACTTGATTGCTGACTAACCGCAACTTTAAGTAAGTGAGGTAAAATGGAGTGCAATTGTTGCTACCAACAAAAATGCTGTTTAGAATTTCATGTTTTGCTTTTTTTTTTTTTACACTGAAAAACATAAATATATTTTCATTTGGACCAAAAAAGTAAAAATGCGTGCTTTTGATTAGACATGTCTAAACAACAATAAATATTTACATTGAAATATAACAATAATATTTATAATATGAATTGTAATATTGAATTGCTTTGCACAGACACTTATAAGTGGTTGAGAGGTCCATTTAGTTGCATGTTACACAAGTGCATGTATGTATCTAAGTCTTTCTTAAAGTGTGTTTATTGTGCAATTAACCACGTGTGTGTGTGTGCGTGTGTGTGATTTAATGAACATGTTAGAAAGACTACTCTACATCACATATTGGATATCATGTAAATGTTATGTGAAGTCTTTCCCTGCATGGAATCAAGCCTTTGTATGCCAGGTAGTAAACTCTCTTTACACTGCCTTTGAAACTTGAGAACTACATTGTTCATCATCACTTTGTGCTGTCTCCCCAGCTTTTGATTCAGTGCAAAAGTGAAGTCTATCATGTCCGCCAGCGCCAACATATTCTATTAAACACAGGTAGCTCATTTCCTCCTGCTGCATGGCTGAGCGAGACTGTGAACGAACACGATGTAAAATTAATTTGGAGCTTTGAAATTTTGATCACGCCTGGGCTATTTTGGGGTTCTCGCCGCGGAGGTTGTTCCTTACCTCGTTCCCATTGGGTGGGGGGTCTCTTGGGGATCAGTATCATTCAGCATAAATATTGTCTGTGGAGGGGAAACTGGACATAACATAAGCCGTAAATGTCGAAGCAAGCACAATGGACAGGGAGAGAGCTACAGAATTCAATGCAATAAACATCCATGCACACAAATACTTTTAGTATATCAGTAAAACTATAGAACGGCTTGAGCAAGGAGCACAAACAGACCTAATATGGGCCATTTTAAGAAACAAGTTGGTGTACGAGCCGAAGCAGCATGCTGAGAAGCAGTGTCTGATATCATTTATTTCTAAATGAATTAATTATTACTTAGACTTTCTTATAAGGTTTTCTATTTCATCTTCCATGACTGAATAAACTATCCACAAACTATTAACTCTACTGTCACACTTTATTTATTCTCTTCATTTATTACACGTTATTCTTCTCTATTTTTAGAAAAGTGGTAACCTGGTATATGTTACACAGGAAATGAACATACTATCAGTAACTGCTGCCGTGGCAAAGGAAGTGTACCGGTAAATAAACTGTGATGTAACTTCAATGTAACTTATTTCACTGTAACTTATCTTGTAAACAAGGCGGCCGTTAGGAGTGCGGATGATTTGAATCAACAAGGGTGAACAGATATGGATACTCTGCGCATTAGTGTTAATAGGAATAGATTATGGAGGGATTTGGCGGAGTGACCTTCAGTGCACTAATTGAAATAGTACTCCGAGTCAGCAGTGGAGTAATCAACTTAAACACAGAATCATAAATCATCGTGAGTAGCGCTGTCACACGGCGGCCATTAGCCTCGTGTTTTTCACCCTCCACTCTCCCGCGGCAACCTCGTGAAAATGTTTGCCACGCCGATCCGTAGGTTAATAGGAACAGAAATGGCATTTAGACTCTATTTGGATCAAATGCACTGCGGGGTTGAAAGTTTGCTAATTTGCAGGTAATGTGAATTGATGTAGTGGAGGAGGGGGTGAGGCGGGCACGGCGTGATAAAACCTACATCATAACGCTGCTTTGTGACAGGCTGAGACATAAGAGGTCCAGCTAGTGGCCAGATATGTTATCAAGAAGGGATTAATCTTACAGGGTCTGCACGACCTTTGTGTTTCGTTATTAATTACAGCTGACAAAAGCGCAATAAATTGCATTTCCTTTGTGCTGCTGCTCTCTCCCTACTGTTGCTTGTTAGTAATGCACGAATGCAACTTTATTTACTCATCATCACTTAAAGCGTCATCTCCGGTTTGAACGGCGTCTGTCAAAAACAAAAAACATTTCTTCTAATCAATATTTTATTCTATTTCATATTTAACTAAATGGTTAAGCTGTTCAGATGGTACAGAAGTACATTTCACTGAATTTATTACATTTACATAAAATAAATAACTTGGATATACTGCATACACAGGATCCCCCAAAATCTGCAATTCAGCTTTTGTGTACACACAAATTTACTGAATGAATTTTTTTTTTTATTCATAGAAAATTAGTTATATTCTTGTCAGTATACAGTATATGTATTATTGTGTGTGTTTTCCCGCTACTCTGTGTTTTCTCTGCCCACAGACTCAGTCAGGAGCTGGGCGGAGCCACGATCAGCAGTTAGTTGGTATCACTATTCAGTTGTGTTCCTTCCTTTAGTGCAGTGGTTGTCAATTGCCATGCCCCCACCGGGAACAGAAATGTTTATGCCCACCCCCCCCAAATATGAAATACTTTTGAGAAACTGATTAGATCCATACATTTATCGGTAGTGTACATAGTGGTACTTGAAACTGAAACTAGTGAAATGCAACAAAATGGAGTGCAGTGACGCATGCTTACGTACAGTCTTCAAGTGTCAAACTGCATGCTGAGGCGACACTCAGATCTACGCGTCACTGATGGTGAACATGGTACTGCAAGTTTACCACATCTAACAGATCAGTTTGTGGATGCAAAACAGTTTTCTCCACCTAAACCAGAAAAAACTGAAATCATTGTCTTTGGCCCACAGAACAAAGGGTTTTAGTCACCCTCAGACTCACTTAAATCAAACCATCAGGTTAGAAATCTAGAAGTAATAATGGACTCAGGCCTGAACTTTAATAGCCACATTAATTACATCAGCAGCTTTTTACCACCTAAAAAAAGATTCCCAAAATCAAGGCATTAGTGTCTAAGCCAGATTTATTGAGTAATCCATGCCTTTGTCCCCAGCAGGCGAGACTACTTTAACGGTCTTCTCACCGGGCTCTCTAAATAAGCTGTAAAACAGCTGCAATACATCCAGAATGCTGCTGCTTGAGTAATGAATAGAACCAGGAAATATGACCATATTAGTCCAGTACTCAGGTCTCTCCACTGGCTTCCTGTCACTCAGAGAATAGACTTAAAAACAGTTTTGCTTCTGTGCGAGTCTTTTCATGGTCTTGTGCCAAAGCACATCTTTGACATGTTAGAGTCATATGAACCACCTTGGGCTCTGAGAAGTTCAGGGAGGGGTTTCCCGTGGGTGCCCAGAGTCAGGACTAATGACGGTGAGGCTGCGTTTCATTTTTATGCTGCCAAAATCTAGAACAGTCTTCCAAAAGAAGGCTGAAAACGTCTATTCAAGTGCGCATATGACAACTGAAAGTATTTTATCCGCACTCTTAATTTTTATTTATTTTTTGTTCAGTGTAATGATTTATGGAATTGTATGTAATGGTTTGTTTTTTTACGAAATGATTTATGAAGTGATTTTACTGTTCCTTTTCTGTAAAGCACTTTGAAATACCTTGTGTACAAATTGTGCTCTCTAAATAAACTTGCCTTGCCGTTATTTATTTTGCACATTTTTAGGAATGGTTTAGAGTGACTATTTAGTGCCTCCCTCCCTACTGTCTGTAATGCACTAAAGCAACTTTATTTACTCATCATTACTTAAAACGTCATTTTGAGCGTCGACACGCCGACTGGATTGTCACAACATCTATATCCATAACAACTGCCTCCCTCGCACTAAATAGCTTTTTAATTGCAGCTAAAGAGTTGGAATTAGATACTAAACACTAAACAACGTCTTTCACACAACAATACACAGCCAACGCTGATAAGGGGCCGATGGTGAGCACTAATGCTGCATTAATCAAATAGCAGGTCTAATTAAAAGCGCTTTAAACAAAGCTTTTCTTCTAAATGTTGCCCAGGTATGGCAATAATTTTTGATCAGCCAAGCCTGCAAGACAAATAATTAGAACTGCCACAGCGGCCTGATGAGTGATGTCAGCATCTCCCAGTGACCTTCCCCTGCTAATTAATTTTCATTCCCCAGAAGAAAAAAAGGCCGCCGTTGTTACAGATTATTAATTGAGTTCATGAAAAGATGCAACTGATTAATTTTTGTTGATAATACTTGTCATTCTGCTGGCCGTCGGTAATCATTTTATGGGTTTTTGGTCTTTGTGTGTTTTTCAAACTTGATCTAAGTCATCTTGGCAGTGGGGGATTAATTTATCCCTAAAAATGGAGCTGCTCAATTCTAGTAGACAACAAGGCCTCTGTTGGCAAAACTGTATATTATTTTCACTTATGTAAACACATGTTATTAATGAAGAAAAGCCAATAGTGAAATGGAAAAAAGCCTATTAACCAATAATTGACTTCTATTACCAAAACATGTTTACTATAATAAAAAATACTGGTATTACCTATACAATTAATTGTTTTCAATTATCTTTTTTGTTTTTTGTAATAGTATTTGAACTAAGGCGATATATTCATAGGTGTGTGTGTATGTACATACACACATATACACATACATACACATAAATACACATATATATACATATGTAAACATACATATACAAACACACATATATAAACACATATACAGTATACACACACACACATATATATATACATACATACATATATATATATACATACATATACACACACATATATAAAAACATATATGCACACACACACACACATACATATACCAATATACATACATATACACCCCTACACATGTACATACATATACACATGTAAGCACATACAGTATATACACACATGTTTATACACATATATACACATATACACACACATATATACACATATACATACATATATACACACATATATACATGCACACATATATACACACACATATACATACACACACATATATACACATATACATACATATATACACACATCAACATATACACACATATATACATGCACACATATATATACATATATATACACATATACATACATATATACTTATACATACATACACACACATACACATATACATAAATATACACATGTACACACATATATTAAAACATTAATATACACATATATAAGCACATATATACACACATCAACATATACACACATATATACATACATGCATACATATATACACACATCAACGTATATACACATATATACATACATACACACATATATATACACACACACATATATATACACGTATATACACAAACATATAAATACACACATATATATATACATATATATATATACACACACATATAGATACACACACACATATATATATATATATACAAACACACATATACATACACACAAACATATACATATACGCACACATATACTGTGCATACACACACATATACACACATATAAACATTTACGTACTGTACATATACACATATACATACATATGTACACACATATAGTACACATATACACAAATACATAAATATCTACACACATATACATACACACACACACATATATTTTTATATATATATATATATATATATATATATTTTTATATATATATATATACATATATATATACACATACATACATATATGTACATACATATATATATATACACACAGACAAACACACATATACACACATACTGTACATACATATACACACATATACACATATACACATATACATACATACATATATACACATATACACATATACACACATATGTACACACATACAGTATATATACAAACATATATATACACACATTCTGTACATACACATATTTCTTGATCCAAGATGGCGCCGCGGATGGTCGCCCTGGTGACTACGTGCTCTATGTTTTGTTTGTTTTTGTTCGTAAATGGTGTGTCAGCGTGCTCTTACACCCGTGAAGAGCTGTTAAACATAAAAACTACCACTCCTGCTGATCTACTGCCAGTTTTTTTAGTATCTGCAGTAGATCTAGCTCTTGTTTTGGCTAAAAGAGTGAGACGCCGAAGACGAGGAAAGCGAGCAGG
>QODF01000079.1:1315092-1332677 GCA_024372805.1 Oostethus manadensis | reverse complement strand
ATATATATATATATATATATATATATATATATACACACATATATATATGTATATATGTGTGTGTGTGTGTGTGTGTGTGTGTGCGTGTGTGTGTGTGTGTGTATATACACCCATCAAACAAGTTACCAGTAGGTGCAAAACATTCTCAGAAAACAAAAAAGAACCAGCATCCATGATATGCACACTCTTAAGGCTGTGCAAATGGACAGTTAGTTCAAAGGGGGGTGTTCAAAAAGATAGCAGTGTCTGCCGTTGACTTTACAAACACAAAAGTATTTTGTACAAACGTTTTTGTTTCTAGGATTTGACAATACTGTGAATCCATAAACTAATATTTAGTTGCATGACGGCAAAGAATGGCTGAGAAGTCTACCACACTGCTGAAGTTTGGAATGCGCGTAGCTTTGTTTTACCCTCACATCCTTCTTTTTGGATTGGTTGTGGCATAACCACATATCCGCTTTTGCAAACACACACAAAGTGATAATCACATTGACAATATTACAACATGTTGACATTAGGAGACTCATTCTTCATAGAAAATTCGACATCAGATTAGTGATAACAGCACGATGGACTGGGGCTTAATACATTTAGGGTTAAGGTGATGTGATACTTGATGTGACTGTCCACAAAGACATACCACCACCACCACCTTCTTGTTTTGCCATGGGTTTTTTTTTTAATTCACTAGTGTTTCTCATCTCAAAAACTCAAAGAAAGTTGCAACTATTGAATTCAGTAATTAACTCATGGCAAGACAGGAGGGTGGTAGTGGTGTATTTGGAAGGTCAGTCAATCAATTCAAGTAAGTGTTAATTTTGTTCATTTCAGTTGCATGTAAAACTATCATTGTAAAACCATAAAACTTGTTTGTGTTAACATTTTTATGGCTAACCCAGGCGACGGCAATTATATAACCTCTGTTTTCATATGCCATTTTGTTAGCTAATAATGAGGGACGTTTTCAGATTAAAAAAGAAAAGAAAACATAAAAAATACAGATGTACTCATGTAGTGTATCAATAACACAATATGCTACAATAATTGGAGAATGCAAGCAAAATCGTGGCGTAAATTTTCAACATTAAGCCAGGCAGACGCTAACTATGGTTTCATTTGTAATCTGGACATTCATTCATTTATTTTCTATACCGCTTATCTTCATCTGGGTCGCGGGTATGCTGGAGCCTATCACAGCTGACTTTGGGCGAGAGGCGGGACAAACATTCACACTTTAATGGGCTATTTAGAGTCGCCAATTAACCTAACATGCATGTTTTTGGAATGTGGGAGAAAACTGCAGTACCCGCAGAAAACCCACGCACGCACGCGGAGAACATGCAAACTCCACACAGAAATGCCCAACGGAGATTCAAACCCTGAATCTCCTGACTGTGAGGCCAACATGCTACCCACTCAACCACCGTGCGGCATAACCCGGACAATGTGAAATGTGCATTTTTTAATTGTTATTTTCGCAGCTGTATTTTTAAATTAAAACATTTTTTATTCTACTTTATTTATACATTTTTACTCTGTGCTGCAAGTGCCAATAGCAGCTCTATTGTCTCGGAAGACAGCAATAATATTATAATAATATATAACAATATTATAATATAATATACCAACAATAATATTATTGTTATTGTAATTTATACATTGCATTATATTATTACATTACGTTAGTTTTATTATAATATTATAATTCACTTTTTTTGGTACTGAGAGGGTGATGTCAAATTCGTAGTGTCTTAATACACTGTCATTGGCGAATAAGCTGATTCTGATCCCCTTAGGGCTCATGCCTAGAGGATCAATACGATTCTATTTAATCCAATCTTTCTGAGCAGAGCTATTTGACTATTTGATAAAATATGGTAATTTCGGTTTGCCCGTAAGTATCCAGTACCCAGTTTAGAATACATGAAGCTGTAGAGTTCTGTATAGGGTCTTTCATTTGCTATGTACTAAACAACTATTTTCAATAAACTTTAAACAAAAACCTCGACATGCAGTTTCTGTTAACGTTGTGTTGTTGTTGATGAAAAGCGCTTAGCGCTACAAAAGCCTGTTGTTTTACGATAAGCTGGAAAAATGTGGAGCGAGGTGTCTGGCAATCCATTTAGAATTAATAACAACACAGAAAGCATTCTTCTTAATGAAAACGTATAATTTGCCTGAGGAAGCTGGGTGGTAATCTGAACAATGCAAGACTGCAGGCTTTAATGGCCGCTCTCACGATGATGCCACATTGTTCTTGACAGTTAGAAAATGATGTTGGGAAACTATTAAAAACATCTGTAATTACACTGGGCAAATTGTTGATTTTTCCCCCTTCTCCTTGTGGTGGTATTTGATACGCTCAGCACAATGAGGAGATGAATTAGGACTAATAAATAGGTCTCACGATTCCGTATTTAATTGGAGGATCATTATATCTCTTCCACAGAGATGCCCACAGCTAAACCCCCTTTCCTTAAAAAAAAAAAAAACGGGGCACACACACAAAAAACCTGACTTTAATGAATACTCCTGTGACTTAGCGCCGTCTTTCACAAAAGGGGAGGCACATAATGTGTTTTTTATCTTTCACATAGTTTCCTGTAATTGTTGGATTGAGGTGCAAGATCAATGGTGGCTTCCCCCTTTCAAAATAATTTAAAAAGGGGTTGATTTTAGGTTACGCTGGTATAATGTGACGGAATATTTGATCAGTGTCATTTTTCAATGGGCTTAAAGCAACAATAAGTAATAGTTTGACCTTAAAATACATGGAATAAACACAATCACATCTCTTTTTTTGCTCATTGAACTACTTACAGCGTTTAGTATTGGTGGAAGTGCCAAGACACCTACTCATATGCAATGCTCTTCTTCTGCACTGCGTGCAGTGTTTGTAGAAACTTTGCTTGGCTAAATTGGTTCAATGAGACAAGATTTTAACATGACTTTAAATAAAAGTGCAATGAAAAAAATATATATATATATGACATATTGCAAAATTTAATGTCTACTACTTTTAACGTGTAGTGTGCATGCCAGGGGCCCCGCCTCCACCCACTGAAACAAAGACTGTATGACTCACAAAAGGTTCTATAGAACAAACGTGCTAAGGTGCTAAAACCAATGCCTGCTTGGAGGCAAAAGATGAGGAAAACAGACATGTATATGCACAGGGACATTTTTTGAGGTCAGCAAAATAACTGTTTATTTCCATTTATTCTTTGCTTAAATAATTAATTATCATCATCATCATCCCAGGCCTAGTGCCCAAGAGACAGTTTTTTTCTCAACGAGAAATCTTGTCACGTTTTAATGTAGCGAGATTTGTGAAACCCTTACGAATTAATGGTAGCAACGTTATTAATTTAAAACACGCATGATAAAATGAAGAATAATTTTTGGGATAAAAATACATTTAAAAAGGATCACATTTGCAGGGGTTGCTAATGCAGAATCGTGGAACAAACATTGCATGACAGAAAGATAACCAGAGGTTGCTGGAGATGGCTTTCCTGGTAGATGCCTAGGAGCAAGATCTGTGATTTATTATTTGAGAAAGTTTCGTTTTCTGTTTAGTGGCAAGTGAGTTGTACTAGAATCCCACGTGGAAGGTAAGTATAGACTCCGAGTGAATTGTAAACCAAAGCCAAAATGTTCTTACTGATACCGAGTGACCCTGAGTTTCATCAGCAGATGGAGTCAATGTGTGTGTTAAAAGACCAAGCAGTGTCAAAATCTGTCCCTAAATATTTGAAAGACTGCACCGGTGCCGCCAATTGAACAAAAATGCTAAAAGGCTGAAAATGGTGGAGTGCCAGGAACAGTGGTCTCTATTATACAGTGAGATAATTATGAATTGATTAAAGGTAATCATAGCAGACACACAATAATGGCCGAGCAAATGTAATTCACACTGAGGAAATGTGCCATTTGCTGTCATCGATGCGGCTGATGGTCTAGCTCACCCTCTCTCGCAGGCCTCTCTCCTTGCAAATGGCAGACGGGCGAGCAACCTTCAAGTGGTTGGCGGCCTTGGAACACTTAGAGCTAAAGCTAACAGGTCATAAGTGAAGACGCGAGCGACTTAAAGAACGAGGAAAAAAGGTCAACATCGGCGAATGTGAACTGTAAGTCTTATTGTTTTTCTTGCTGCAATGTCAGCGAGGTTTAAGGTTTGACCTCCATGCTAATGGAGGAGTCCCCCCCCCCCACTCCTGCTTTATCTACTACTGACCAACGTGATCACCCTGACACGGCTTGGAAACTAAAAAGTGCTGAAATTGTGTAAATGATGAGCGTCCGGATCTGCGGGGGGGTTTTGCATATCACACATCCTCTCTGGCTTTAAGAGAGAGTGGGAAAAAAAGGTGAAAGAGGTCAGCTCAATATGCATATAATTTGGCGTTACATTCCAAGTTTGGGTTTTAAGCTGGCTGATGAAAAGCGGCTATGAATAAATGTAATCTTTTTCTCCTCGCATTTTGGGTCGTTTGCGGAAAGGGCCAGGCCGAAAAGTCTTTGTTCAGCACGCCGGATGGCTATTAGGGTTCCTTAATGCCGTTCGGCGCAAATCATTGTCCTCCTGACACTCTCTCAATGTTTAAGCAATGTCAAGCAGTTCACATGGAGCTTTGCAAGCACAAAACAAAACTACATCGGCCCTTGGTAGGGCATAGCCCGAGCTAAAGTGGAGCATCTATCAGTTAACAGGCATTCAATGACAGCGTGGAAGCAATTGAGACAAAATGGAGTGAACTACTGGCTGCAACCAGCAGGCGCACGTTGATTAAGGCTATATCCGCACCGAGACAAAACACTCATCATTTCCAAAATGTTTTCTGTAAAGATGGAGCTGGTTCAGGAACGATGTGCATCCCTACGAATGTACTGAAAACGAGTGAAAAGGATGTAATACACGTGCCAAACCTGTTAGTGGCGCTGTGACACTCTGAAAGCGGAAACACGTGACAGGCCGACAACCAAACACTGGGCATGCCCAGTTGCGCACACGGCCTGCAAACAGAAAACTTGGCGGCAAGTACGAGTGGCCGAACTGGGCCGGCGTCGTCACACTGGATTATAAAACCAGAATAAAGTGATGTGCTGTGTCTTCCAGCGTTTGTTGTTCTTCTTGAAAATGAAGAAGGTGCCGATTTCGCTGCAATAGCGACAATAGGCTCACTAGCTTCAGCAGAACATAAACAACAATGCAGGGTGCCATTGTTCTTTCCGTGTTTGCCGTTTTAGCGCATGCGCGTTTGCAGAGGGGTGGAGCTATGATGCAAGCGTGGTCATAAAAGGACAGGATCTTCAAATCTTTCCACTCTGGGACCCGTTTTTGTTTCCAGACCCTGAAAACCCCAGCTTCGTCTGGATGATGCGCGGATTTGATTTAAAGTATTTGTGCGTTTAGGCCTCGGATAAATTACATCTGGATGGGGCTTTAACTAGTTTGTTGTCTAAAGATGTCAACATGGAGCCAGCTAAGCCCCTCATCCATACAGTCTAGGGTTGGGTATTGTTTACATATGGTAACACACCAATGCCAAATCAGTACTTTTTAAAATGGTGCCAATGCTTAAATTGTGCCTACACCAGTACTTAAAAATAAATAAAATACACATTTTGTCAATGCCATAAATAAAAAAAAACTTTGTATTGAGATCTGGACTCCTATAGTGCAGCTACACACGAAAACCCGCGCAGAAAGTTTTCTAGATCTTACAGACTTTATTTTCTTGCAGTGTTTCCTTGGGTTACCTGCCTGTTGCCCAAACGGTCCCTGTAATTTAGTCCTCCCCTGGCCCTTGTCCGGGTACGCCTCCAGCCGAGCCCACTCCGCTGTGATCGGTCATACTCCCATAGGTTTCATAGGTAGCAGCCGCCTGGATCGATAAGAATCAGCCATTAATCCATAGATTAATCGATTGTAGAGACGTGCACCGGGTATCGTAGAACACACATGCATTACAGCGATATAAGTTGATAATATTATCAGTATTTATTAATTTTTGTGTAAAACTAAGACAGAAACATCATCAAATTAAAAGCACTAAATGAATACAGATCCACCATCCACCAGTACAAGCCTGGAGTTTGTTTTTCAGAACAAATACAGTATGCACATTAGCACTGAATAAGGTCATCAAATCTTACCTTCATGCATTCGCACAAAGTATCAGCATTTGGGAGCAAATATGAGGCGAAATAAAAAGGGTAAAAATACACTACAGTAGTCTCTCTTTGCGGTGTGGTAATAAATTATTTTTTGGAATAAAACAATGGCCCATATTTGCAAAAGTAATCTATTTACAAAAAAATGGATGTAGTTATTTACAGGTTTTTTTTCTTCATTGAACCTGAACGATTCCTGTAACCCGGTGGTTGGGAAACCCTGCGTTAAAGCACGGTTAGGGTTATGACACGCCCCTTTGCACATTTGAACATAGTGTAAGAATGCCACTTTTATAGAATCGGCTTCTTTATTTTATAATGTAAGATTAATGTATAAATAATGAAATGCACGGGTTTTCTCCGGGTACTTCGGTTCCCTCCCACATTTCAGAAACATGCATATTAGGTTAATAAGTGGCTCTAAAATGTCCACAGGTATGAATGTGAGTGTGGATGTTAGTATGTCTGCCCTACGATTGACTGCCGACCAGTCCAGGGTGTACCCCGCCTCTCGCCCAAAGTCAGCTGGGATAGGCTCCAGCATACCCGCGACCCTAATGAGGATAAGCGGCACAGAAAATAGATGAATGGATCAACAAATGCCTCAGGTTTTGTGTGAGTTTTGAGGTGTATTTTGCAACACATTTTTGGATTTCAGACTCTTGTACAGTCTTTGAGGCGTTCATATTTTGAGGTTTGCACTTCTTTAGGTAGAAAATTACCAATAACCCATGACGATGGTTTGATGTCCAAATTTTTCTGCAACTTTTGAAACACATTTCCGGTGGACAACTTGTGGGGGTTTTGGAAGCTCCAGTTTAATTTTGTGGTATATTTTACTCCACAATTTCAGTTTCAAAACTGTACGATTTTTGATTTTCCAATGCAGGTGTACCATAATTTTGTTCTTGTTCCAAGTTTTTGAGCTACATGCGATTAAAATAATACCCAGTACTAATATCAAAAAAGTTTAACCACGCTGGTGAGGAACTTATTTGTTGAGTGAGGCAAAAAACACGATGGATGGAGGGCAGACCGTCAAAGGAGCGAGAACGCCATTCATCTGCTAACCTGTTCAAGGTGCGCCCGCCTGGTTGATGTCTTCCTCCTTTGGTGGGGAAACATATGTCCACAGCAGCTGTGCCACCGTCAATAGGCAGTGATTGTACGCTCTCTAACCGCATTCCCGGGAGGCAGGCCAAGTTTGAGCCGAGTGAGCTGTCCCATTTTTGTTTTTTTTCCCTACCCCTCCTTTCCTACATTTCACCTGACAAAATGAATCTCAGCGGAATTAGCGGCCATTCACTTTGGCCCCAAGCTGCATCCAAGCTCGCTTTCCGTAACACAACACACCAGCTGTTTAGAAGCTCCGGCTGAGAAAAAAACATCTCCATTGTGGTTCATCTCAAAGGTGGCTTAATGGGCTGGAGGTCAGGTTCCTCCACACCAAACTCATCCAAACATAAACCGATACATAATGGATTACATTTCAAGGGGCATGACTGATTAACTTAAAGATGTTTCTTTTCATTTGTATCTATACACTCTACGTAAAGACTAGGATTCAAGTAAATGCACTTTTTTTTTTTACCCAAGCTCTCTATAGTAATTCTGTTCTAATACTGACAATTAGGTGAATTATGTACTGTACATAAAAAGAAAATGTTTCAAATATTCAATAAACAATCTCATTCATTTAAAACATATAATAAACATTTCTTTTTTTATGTGTACTTACACACTCAATGCAACACTTTTGATTTTCTACGATCTTTCATGAGCGGAACTCTAGGATCCAACAGTCATCACTTGTTTGTTGCCGTTAATTGGTTCCAGAACCGACTGTGATAAGTGAATTTCTGCAAAGTAGGACTCCTTATTTATAAATGGAATATTTTCATAGAGCATAGAAAACCTGTTTACAACCTTCTAAATACAGGTAACAGTGTTAGAGCCCACTACTCATGAAATAAAACCTCTGTAGTTTACCCGCACACACAATAACAGAAAATAAGCCGTTTGAGACATAGATGTTTTAGACTCATGCTTGTGCGTGCTACTGCAAATGTGTTCCGGTGCTAGGGGACAGGAAGCAACTGAGGTTCAGAGTTGAGTTTTAGCTTAGACATATTACTGACACCGTGCTGGCTACAATAAAAGGCCACTCTAAAATATGTAGTTTCAGCACAGCTCCACAGATGTTGCATGTGTTAACTGCAGCAATGTCCACCATAGCGCTGCCTCTGAATTAAATATTAATTTCTCCACCATAAGACGTCTCAAAAAGCGAGGGTCGGTAGTGTGCATGGTGTTGTATGGGTTAGCCGTTCTGAATTTGGATTGAGCTGTCCATGGTGGCAGTGGCTTTATGGTATGAGCAGGCGTATGTTACTGACAACGCACACAGGTGCATTTTATTGGTGGCATTTTAAATGCACAGAGATACCGTGACCCCATCCTGAGGCCCATTGTTGTGCCGAATCATGGAAGCTGAAACCATGCCAGTTCTTGCAAGGCCAGCATACTCAGACATGTCACCAGTTGAGCATGTTTGGGGTGCTGTGGATTGGCACGGGTTCCTGCCAATATCCAACAACTTAGCACAGTCGTTGCTGAGAGGTATGGCAACATCCCACAGGCCAGAGTCAAAAACCTGATCAACTCTCTGAGAAGGAGCTGTGATGCCCCCAACGCATTTTCCAGTATGAACACACTAAGCTTATAAAAAAATATATACTTATACAACTATTTACAATATTACCGTCCAAATTGACAGATTTAAAAATATTTTAAAACAGTCTGTACATTTTATGAATTTTCCTTACACATGCAATTATTGCAAACATATTTAATAGTAAACATGTAATATTGCGTGATTATTATATTATTGAATACTTTTGCATTTCTTTATCATAGCTTAGACCAATGAGTGTTATCGTTGTCAATTCAGTTAAAAAGGTTCTCACAACTTTAGGTCAATGTTTTTGAATTAGAGGTGACTGATCATTATTAGCATTATTTTATTATTACTTTCCAACTGAAAACTGTAAGTGTGGCTTGCAGCAGGCTTTTTTTTTCCATACAAAAGTCCACTGTAGACATGAAGCCAAGTAACAGAAATATTTTCCACAAGATACTGTTTACGACGAAGTCCGGCACCTGCGATTGTTGTTTGTCACTCACACAGGAAAAGCCGGGCCTTTATCGACCACCGCAAACAACACCATAAAAAAATAAAAATTAAAAAAACATTCAGAGACAGCTTGCGGAATTCTCATTTCTGTGTCGAGGGCCTCGAAAACAAACAATGGACATCTGCAATGCTTCTTTCTTGTCCTATGGCCAACCTCCATCCCCCGGTGAGGAGAAGCGAGGTCAACAGAAGAGCTCCAGAAATAAACCAAAAAAACAACACAATCGACGGCCTATAACAGTCTTTTCCTCATTGTTTAATTTCTAGCAGCTATCTAAGATATCTCAGCGACAGTTCTTATCTTTGACCTTCAGCTTGTTGCTTTGTCGTCAGGCCCCCTTCTCCGCCTCCTTCCCTGCTACACCTATCTCCCCCCATGGAAGCAAGCGGCAACCTTCAGAGGGGTGCCATTACTCCCTGACCCATTTGACGATCCCCTCATGTGGAATGTGCATATGCCCAATGGCTGCCTGGCTGGGCGCAGTATGGGGTGAGGTGAAGTAGTTGCAGAAATATGACTTGACACGCTTTATCAAAATGGGGGAAAAGATGAAGACGAAACAGCTGCCGGTGCTGTCGTAAGCAATCTGGCCGTGATTGAATAAAAGTGTCAGGGAAAAAAGGGCCGCTTGATGGTCTTTTGTTCTCACCACCCCCCCCCTCCCTCCAGCTTGATGTTAGTTTGAGCTGTCAGGAGGGAATCACAGCTGGGTGATTTATCAATACTTCAAGTGACCTTGCAGCCGCATGGCGAGTGTGTTTGTGTGGATTAAAGAGACACAAAGTGGGATATTTTCAACGCGCTTGGCAGACATAGACAAAGACTTGGCCCAGCTTGGAACAACAACAAAAAAACCACCCTTAAGAGTGGATTGTTCCTGCCAGTACGATAAGGCGTGTAGGTTTTATTTTATTTATTCTCCACATCAGAGCCCTCAAAACAACGTTGGTAAATGATGGAGGGGAAAAAAGACTTTCAACTGACGCTGCTTTTGAACACCTAAGCTCGAGTGGCCAAGCGTTCAATATAATCTGGAAACACCCGTTTCTTGAGACATTAGTGCACATGTATGCATATTCAAAGGAATCATACCTAGAGCAAATGTTTTTGAGTCCAGGGTGTACCCCGCCTCTCGCCCAAAGTCCGCTGGGATAGGCTCCAGCATACCCGTAAGCGGTATAGAAAATGAATGAAAAAAATACATTTAGTAGTAAATGGCAAAAGACAGTAAAAAATAAGATATACAGTATATGGTTATTACCATCCAAATTGACAGGTTTGTAGAAAAATTTCGTTATCAATACATATTCATTTATTTTCTTACATTGTTTTTTTTTTCTTCTGGCTCTCCACACAGCTGATATTTTTACTCCTGTTTATGAGTTTATGTTGGACATGGTTGGACTTCGGGCCTGGACTTTCCTGTTTGGGTCTCCTTTTTTTGGTAGTAGAATTTCTTCTTTTGCACTGGCATCGGCTTTACTTTCTGTTCAGAACGCTTTCAGTACACCTACGTTTGTGTTGCAGTTAGCATGTTATTTAGTTCATCAATCAATCATTGTTGTTCAAGTTTATTATTTGGTAGACATGAACATGGGTTTGCTTTTTATATACATTATAGTAAGCACTTTTTCCCTTAAATAAATACTTGTTTGTTGTTTACATCTGTCACAGTGGGCCTCATTCACAAATATTTTTCTAAGAATCTTATATTTTCTCCTAAGCAGAAAACTCCACGTCAAAGTGGCAAAGTGCTCTTAAACAACAGAATTGTTTGTAGCTGTGTTCTTAAATTGATGAATCCCAGCTCCTTGTAAACTGAAAGAACTTGCAGGTGAGCTGAATTAACATGTGATTAGCATTGGTAACAGCCAATCAATGCCCATAAAAGGGCATTAGTCTGCAGGGTTGTGAGCATACGCAGATTTCAAAATCCCAAGTGCAAAAGGTAAATTAGAGTGTAGCAGGTGAAGAGTAACAAGAAAACCATTGGTGATACCGAGGTAGATGTACAGTACAACTGCAGGAAATCTCCCACAAGAAAAATAGGATATGATATTCAAATGCGCAAATCCCACCCTCTTCCGGCTCCAACCATGCAAGTCTCAGCCCACGTAACACACACGCATGCACATTAGTTTGTTGTCAGCTAATAGTAGCAATTTGGCAAGTTTAGCTACTAACATAGAGCAATGTACTGCAATTACATATTATACTGTATATACAGAGGATCCTCGACTTACAAAAACCTCATAAGAAAAATTCAAAATACGAATTGGACTTCAAAGATATTTACATTCCATTTAACAAAAAAATATTCAAAATACAAAAATGAAAATGGAAAATGATGCCCAGATTTTTCACTGTACTGCACCGCCATACAAGCCGCCTGCCCCTGGGCTCCCCCAAAATCTGGGCACCAAAGTAATGGATGCCAACTGCCATAAAACTACAGAAGAAGAAGCTGCCCGATGTTATAACCGGTATAACATTGGTTATATCAGTTATCTCCCATCATTCTCTTCCTCCCAGAATGATGCTATAACACGGCGTCCTTTTGCTCAGCATACCGAAAAGTCCCTGTCCATTGTTAGTTAAAATATAAAAACTAATTGTTAATTTTTGTATGTAATGTAGTGTATTCATTTAAATTAAATTACAGTATGTAAACTTATGATTGTCATCCATCAAAACTCCATTCACTCCTCTTCCATCATGCTCACCTCGCTCGGCCCGAAAAGTAGTGTCATTTTTCCAAACATGTAATATTATTTTTTATCGCTTTTATTATTTTTTCATTGTTATTTTTAACATTGATGCACATGTAAATGATTATGTCGTCATTAATGAACATATTTCCTTCAGGTAGGTATAATATTTACACTTTATATGACTGAGAGGGCCGGATTTATTACACCATTTATATGATAAATCTTTTTTTAAATCTTTTTTTATATGACAAAAATTCTCAGACACGAAAGCCCCTCCGAAACGAAGTAATTTTTTCTTGAGGTTCCATTGTGATATATATGTATATTCCGGTGGAACAAAATTTGACAGTTTGAAAAAAAAAAAGACATTAGTACATGTTCTTTTAAACTAGTTTTGGATTACCTATACTGCACAGTGGTGTTGCTATATTTTATGGTTGAAAAAAAGTTTTGTTTGTAGCCAAAGAGGGAGAAGCCCCTAACTGAAGACCTAAGTTTGTCCGCAGTGCAGCCTTGTACAGTCTATGGCCATGTTTTCAGTCACTGTTGTGCTCATGCAGTCATTGGACAGTCTTACAGGTCAGTTCATTTAATTCATTATGCCACTGATCGGCCCTGACTCACATCGTTCCTGAAGATTTACGTTTGAAAGTTATCTGCATTCTATTTCTACAATAAGATTCCTTGCATTTCATATGAAAAATTGCAATTTGATTTGACTGATATATTTATTTTACTGCAAGCATGTTGGGGAAAAAAATGATCATGAATATATCACAAGTGATAAAACCTAGCATGTTTACTGTTGCTTTAGAACTGTGGTCTTAAATAAAATACACAATAATAACAAATAATGTATGCTCCTGGATGTTTGAATTTCCTTCCAGATCAACAAAGTATATATCTAATTATCAAAGCTTACATATTTTACAGTAACTTACTGAGAGCAAATTTGCCCCCCAAAACCAATATGGTCCCCCGATGTTTGCGGTCTAGGCCATGTTGGCCTATCACCTTGATGACTTCTTTGAGACACACCTTCATCAGCAGGCTTAGTGCTTGTAATTGTGATTGAGCAGATGTTTTACTGCAGACTGGTGCAGTCACTGCTCCCGTAAACCCATCTGCGGGATGGCTTTTTATGCAAATACGCAAAAGCACCTGCATAAATAAAGCTCCAATTAATACCTTTTGTGCAAACCTCTGCAGTCTTTTGTTTGCCCCGCACTCCTAATTGCGTACGAGCAGGAAGAATACCCAAATCAATGTTAAAGTTTGGTTTGCAGTTAGTTAAGCAACAACTAAGCCTTGTTTGGCATTTTTTTTAAAGAGTACATTACACAACCTGTATAAAAGACAGACATATGCAGCACTTTTTACACGTCGTCATATTCTGACAAGCATACACGGCTAACTATTGACGTACCTTTAATTAAGAATGAGCTGCAAACTATTTCAATCAGGGGTAACATTCGTGTAAAAGTCGCAGCGGGCTGCGTTTTTTTGGGTACAAGGGAAATAAAAGCAAATCTGCTGCTACCGGTTGATTGGGAACTACTGAAGAGTAAAGTTTCTTCCCCGAGAACATTAAGGCAGCTTTATAGATCCCTTTGTTGTGAGGGTGCCAATGGAAGCTCATTAATTTCCCCGGGCTTTTTAATGGGCCAGCCTTGAACATGTGGCAAGAGTCGTCATGTCGGGACCCTTATGTGTTACACCTCTGCAGTTTGAGAGTTGGCTGTGGTTAAAAAAACAACAACCTCGTCCCTTTGCAAGCTAATCAAACGCTTAGCAGCACCAATTGATTTATGTGTGATTCTAATTAGGGGCCTTTTAAATTTCCATTTATGTCTGCCATTACTCCATGCAGTCTACTGTGAAGTGCCTTGCTTTTTTAGCTCGAAACTAAAAGGTATGTTGTAAATAATCAGTTTCCTGCATGTTTGCCGATACACAAATGATGTCACACACAACAACACATCAGATCTAAACGAACGGGGAAGATGATCTTGAATATCTTTCCTGATAATAAGGAGGTGAGTAAGTAAGTAACAAAATGATCCCACATAATGTGATAGAAATGAAAATCGTCACCCTACAGAGGGGGGAAATCAAAGACACACCAAAAATGATGCAGCAGACTGGTCCATTTTGCCAAAATGTCATTGTAACAACTCCAAATGATTCTCAGTAGTTTGTGTGACCCCCACGTGCTTGTACGCATGCCTGACAACGTCGGGGCATCCTCCTAATGAGATGACGGATGGTGTCTCCTCCCGGATCTGGACCAGGCCATTACTGAGCTCCTGGACAGTTTGAGAAGCAACCTGGCGGCGCCGGATGGACCTAAACATAATGTCCCAGAGGTGTTCTATTGGGTGTAGGTCAGGTGAACGTGGGATCCATCCAATGGTATCAATTCCTTCATCCTCTAGGAACTGCCTGCATACTCCAGCCACATGAGGTCGGGCATTGTCGTGGACCAGGAGAAACACCAAGGTTTTACTGCACTAGCGTAGGTTCTGACAATGGGTCCAAGGATTTAATCCCGATACCTAATAGCAGTCAGGGTGCCATTATCTAATCTGTAAAGGTCTGTACGTCCTTCCAGGGATATCCCTCCCCCGACCATCACTGACCCACCACCAAAACAGTCATGCTGAATGATGTTGCAGGCAGCATAACGGTCTCCACGGCATCTCCAGACCCTTTCACGTCTGTTGTATGTGCTCAGGTTGAACTTGCTCTCAACGGTGAAACGCACAGGGCACCAGTGGCATAGTTGCCAATTCTGGTGGTCTATGGCAAATGCAAATTAAGCTCTACAGTGCTGGGCAGTGAACACAGGGCCCACTACAGGACGTTGAGCCAGCTCTCCTGGAGTAACTACCTGTCTACTGGGAGACACAGCAAACCTTCTCGAAACGGTATGTATTAATGTGCCATCCTGGAGGTAGTTGGACTACTTGTGCAACCTCTATAGCGTCCAGGTACCGCACCATGCTATCAACAGAGATGCTGATCCAAGCCAAATGAAAAACTACAGCAGTAGAAAGTCAGTCAGTAAATAAATCAGCCAAAGGAGTCAGTGGCCTCAACCTGAAAAACCAATCCTGTTTTGGTGTCTGTCTGATGCACCTGTTGCTGATTTCATTAACAACAAAGCAGCTGAAACTGTTTAACAACCCCCTCTGCTACTTAACTGACCAGATCAATGTCCCAGAAGTTTGACTGATAGGTTACTATACACTGATTAAACATTGTTTTTCTAAGATTTATCAGAGGTATTTGACTTTTCTAAAAAAGAAAGTAGAAAATACTACAAATTGTTGGCGCCAGAGTAAACATACAGTATTAGGTAAGTTTCACAGATATTCCTCCGAACTATTTTTAAACCCCCAAATTCCATCCACATCTGGCAGCCAATCAAAACCGTAGGAAACGTCTAATTTTCATCAATACCATTGAACATAATATTTACAACTATTTCTAAAGAAGTCCCAGCAAAGCATGTTGGGAAGTAGGAAGTCCTACTAGCGATGCTACTATATAATAATTAATAAATCATATCTGTTTTGTGGTTGAATACAACCTATTAAAAAATATGCATGTTCGAGCAAATTTTATGAATTTGTGGTTAATTTTTGGTTGTCTTTTTCTTTGCTCTTTAAGCTCTTTCTGTGCTGCGTATTATTATACACTGGTCACTGATGACATCAGCCACCGCAGGAAGTACTAGTGTCCAGACTATATTTGGTAATACAACTGCAAAGGTGACTATTGGGGTGTTATTTCACATCTAGAAGGGTCAAATAATGTTAATGTTTTTAGAAGGTCGTAAACAAGTTAGACCCGTGAAAGCCTGGGAATAATGTGTGTCAATAATTCACTTCACCTTTTTCCTGTCTAAATGTATTTGCTCTTTCTTTTTGACAGAAAAAAATGCCATTAGTGGGGTTCTTAATAATAATATTATCTCATCACGCAAGATATTACAAGCACTCTTTGCTATCAACAATAAATACTTGAATGTCTGCCTGTGTTCTCTGCATGTTGAAGAGATTGAGTTCATCTTATATTACTTTAGATCTAAAATAGATTATTATGTTTCTTATACTGGGTAACTCTATAGATGACTATTGGGGTGTGATTTAATGTCTATAGTGATCTAATATTAGTAAAAAAAAACAAACATATGTATCTACAAGGTAATAAATAGGGTTTTATATACTCCAACTACAGAATGATTCCATTTATTAATATTGAATCCTAATTCGCGAAAAATTCACTTATTGCTGTCAGATTTGGAATCAACTAATGGCAAACAATAATAATATCATGGTTATATTCATATTTATATTTAGGTTTATATTAAGGTTGTCAAAAATAGCATGTGGCTGCACAGTGGTTGAGTGGGTAGCATGTTGGCCTTACAGTGAGGACATCAGGGTTCGAATCTCCGTTGGGCATCTCTGTGTGGAGTTTGCATGTTCTCCCCGTGCGTGCGTGAGTTTTCTCCGGGTTCTCCGGTTTTCCTCCGACATTCCAAAAACACACATGTTAGGTTAATCGCGACTCTGAATTGTCCATTAGAGTGTGAATGTTTGTATGTCTGCCCTGCGTCTGACTGGCGACCAGTCCAGGGTGTACCCCGCCACCCGCCCAAAGTCAGCCGGGATAAGCTTCTGCATACCCACAACCCTAATGAGGATAAGCGGGATAGAAAATGAATGAATGAATAATTGAAAAACAGCCTTGGAATAGGACTAGAGACATATTAGTGCCACAAGATGCAACACAACAACCTCTTTCTTTCTTTAGGTGTGGACTAAATAAACAAAGACAAAGAAAAACAATAAGTTCATATTCTTATTACTCACTTTGTAACTCTTAATTTGGAAGTACATTTTTCGGCATTTAATATGCTCATAAATCCCTAAAAATAAATTCAAAACATGTGAATTGAACTTAAATAACGTACAGTACGTGGTGTTTTTTAATGCAATCCCGTGCTTTTTCCCCCCCTTTGTTGACTGTAGAGGATGTACAAGGCAAGGGCTCTGCTGAGGATACTATAAACTACAACTACTTTGGTGCTTTTCTGAACACATTTCATGAACACAAGATCACAACAGGTTGCTGACTCCCTCAACCTTAATTTGGATTGGCGAGAGGTAAGGATTCCTTGAAATCAACGAGTTACATGTGCTGAAAGCTGCCAGGATGCCAATCTAACCAACTAATTACTGAAGTTTAAAGCAGTTGCCTAAAAACAATGGCAAACTAAGGAAAAAAAAAGAAAGCAAGCCTCTATTACAATTGCAAAGGATGCTGGCCCTAGATACTTGGACTCAAAATCACAAGCGTTAGTATTGTTGCCAAATGTGGAGGGAGAGGACAACTACAGCCATGAGTTGAGTACGTCAGAAAAACAAGAAGATCAACAAAATGTGGCAGAGGAAGACGACTACAGCCATGAGTCGAGTACGTCAAAAAAAAA
>QODF01000079.1:1272726-1315049 GCA_024372805.1 Oostethus manadensis | reverse complement strand
AAAATGTGGTGGAGGAGGACGACTACAGCCATGAATCGAGTACATCAGAAAAACAAGAAGAAAAGGAACATTTCTGGGAGGCCTGGAGGCAAGACTATAAGAAGCTAAGAGAGATGGAGATGGAGATACAGATGCAGGAGATACGGTGGTGTACTGCAGCACAACCAGACCTTAAGCATTTGCAGTCACAGATTCAACATGTACAATCGCAGAATGACAGTCTCATCGCAAAGATCTTTAGGGTCCATGGTGATGTCATAAACCTATTGAATAAAAATAGAGCACCGAGCAAAGAAACTAAAGCTCTAAAAGAAGAAATTGAGAAGTTGCAAAATTAAATTGTTGCGTTCTGTGCTGCTCTCAAAAAGGTTAAAAACCTTATGGCAGATAATAAAGCACTGTGCACTGATATCAAGGCCTTGCAAGATAATATAAAACCACTATTGAAAGAAAATGCTGCCTTGCGCATGGGCTCTCAAGGAAGCTAAAAACCATATGAAAGAAAATAGAGCAATATGCAAGGATGTTAGAGTTCTGCAGAATTAAATCAAGACATTATTGGAAGGTAATGCTGCTTTGCGAACTGCCCTCAAGGAGGTTAAAAACCCCAAGGAAGGAAATCATGATTAATGCACTGACATCAATGCTCTACAGGATGATATCAGGACACTATTGAAGGATAATGCCGCCTGGCGCACCACTCTGGAGGAAGAGAAAGAAGCAAAGGATAACATCACTGAGCAAATATAAACTGTAATGGATCAGAATTCACAAATGAATGATGTGATCCTCACAGGGCTCAGAGTTACACCCGGGTCAAAAGATAGGGAAGCTCATAACTGAGGAGAACCAGATGGAATGAATGTTCCTTCAGCAAAGCAACAGATTGTCAGCTTCCTACAATCAAAAGGGTTGATATCGATATCAACACCATTGATACTTGCATCCCACTGTATGGCAGAAACAACACCAGACCTGTCGTCATCAAGTTCACCAACAGGGACTTCAAAACTGCACTGCTGAAACAGAGAAAGAACTTGAAAGGCACAAACGTTTACTTAAATGAGCATCTGACAAAACGCAACGCTGACATTGCCAAGAAAGCTCGAGACTTGAGGAAGCAGGGAAAGATACAAAGTACTTGGAGCACCAACAGAAAATTATACATCAAGCTACATGGAGGTCCAGGAGAAGCAGCAGTGCTGGCTGTCAAAGATATCAATTATCTGGATACATACATACATACAAGGATGAAAGAGGATATAACACACGAAAACAGTAAGAAGGATTACATTCAAAAACACGAACATTGATGATAAGGTTGAAAGGGCCCGCTCAACAAAGTAATAAAATCAGGAACTTTTGTACTTGCATTTGATGACACTCATAGTACTACACCAAGACAGCAAGATGTTGATCCGGAAATCAACAAGGGAAAGAGGGAAGGAAAGAGGATGAAAAAAGGGGGGGAAAAAACTTTAAGAAAAATAGGATATATGCCTGTATGTGTATGTGTACATATGAATGTATGTGTGTATGCATGTGTATACACAATATGTATGAGTATGTAGGCATGTATGTATTAGCAAATCATGTGAGAAGGGGGTGGGATTAAATAAACCGTGCTTCTTCCTACTCCTTTTCGGACATGTAGAACTGAGGAATGTAATTCTTTTACAATGTATGCATGTTTGATACAAATTAAACCAAACCAAACCAAACTGTGATTCAAATATTGTGCTACAATTAAATAAAGTAGCGTAAATAGATTTACCCAACATGTGTGCCAATATATATATATATATATATATATATACATATATTTACTGTAATTCTGTATTTACTATAATTTCAATTTTGTGCAAATTTCAGAAAAGAATATTTGCATATTTGCAAATTGTGATTAATCATGGTTAATTCATTTGAAAACTGTAATTAATCTGATTAAAATCAGATGTCAGCCCTAATAAATATTGACACGTACAACTGTAATAAACAAGAGCTTACTGTATTCACAAGAAGCAAGTTTAACTGTGCAAATGACTTCTGTATGCCAGCTTCCTTTGAATGAGTAAAAGAAGCTAAAAAGTATATAATAAAACTAAAACAATTCAAACTACTCATCCTGTGCCTTAGCGACACATAATTGAGAAAGAACAGGGAGGTGTTTTCAGAGTGATACCAGTGTCATCTAGTGATGTTTTAAAGGTATTGTGGGAGTTAATATAGTCGAACTTGCATTGTTCTCATTGTACTGCGTAGCCACTCCCTTTTTCCGTGTCGCAGTAGGTTCCCGTCCTATGGTTACCATCACATTTTGCCATCACTGTCTTACTTGTCAGTGGTGACACCACAACAACAAATTACAATCAAAATTTCAATCTACAAAATTCCAGAGAAAAAGCAAAACCCTGATGTCAATCATTTGAAACCTTTGAAGCGTACATTTCCAAATACAACGACATTAGCTCAACCAGCGGTTCCCAAACTTTTTTTGCAGCTCCGCCCGTTTTGTAGATAAATTTTTTTTCTGCACCCCCTGCGCTGAAAAATACGGGAACATGAACCGTTGTTCATGGGCGGCCCCCACCCTGTTTGAAAACCACTGAGCTAAACCAATCTAGACTTTTGTCACCAACACTGCTTACATCAGCCAGGCTTTCTCGGATACAGAATGCTACATTATTCCTTTCGTCAGCTAGCAAACTTTCCCACTAATGAATTTAGCAGGTACCATTTCCTTTACACAGCAAATTAAATTATGTCTCTAAGCATTAAAGCTTTGATGATGTATTTGGGCAGCCGGCGCGCATCCATTTAGGCTAAATTCTGCCTAACAAAATTAAAACTAACACAGACACCTATGGAAAGCGTGCTCGTCGGCAGCACTTAAAGGCAAGCCCAATCCCAAACAGTCTGCTGACTAATGCATTTCATCTCTGATCAATGTTAGCCCCCGTACAATATGATTAAATTAGTCATATGCAAAGATCACCTTGGAGAAGACTGTGTTCAATTCTTTAATATTATGCTTATATAGAGGAAGTAAAACACACACCTGCATTATTCCCATTCTTCAAGGCACCGATTTGGGGGTTTACTCTCCCCTCTGTTGCGATTGGGCATCTGTGCACGGCCATCCCAATGCTGAATAGCCGCCTGATTATTCTGAATCGAAAGGGAATATTCAAAACAAGGCCACTAATGCGTTCATCCAGATGATTCTCCAGAGCTCCAGCAGCTGTTGAGCAGACGGACAGATTTTTCTGTACAATTATCAGGCGTCATTAAAATCTGGGTTTTCAGAAAATAACAAGAGGCAGGATTCGAAATATGATAAGAAAATTATTTTTTATCCTTATTTAATTTTTTTTTTTTGTTTTTAAAAGGTCATAAACAAAGATGACGGATGAAATGAATTTACAACAGTTACAATATTTATTTGGGGGGGATTTTTTGGGTCTTCCATCTGTGACATGACAGAAATATAGATATACACTTAATATTTTGTCAAATTGAACCAGTGGAACAATGAATATAAACTTAAATATTGCTTTTTTTTTTTTTTTTACACACATTTTTATTATTTTCGGTTTAATTTACCTCTTTAAATTAGTATACTTAAACTGGTTTTAAACTTTGCTTACTTGCAGGAAAGAGCGACAAAACACAGTGAGGCCTGAATTACATCCGCTACACTTGTGTGCTGAATGATGACATTCTTCTTCTTTGATTAATTAGCAACAACCTTGTAATGTTAGGTAACAGTGTGCCACCCGTTGACGGTTAACAGGTACAAAGTTGTCTCAATCAGTAGTCGCCGTAAATGAAAATCACATCACATTCAATTACACACATTGTCATTATTTCATCCTTTCAGTCAATGTAGATGAAATATTTTACATGATGCAATTATTAAATCATTTATTAGATAATTGACACATATTTTATACGTTCTGACGGTGTCTTTTGTTCATGAGCTGCTTGACACAAGGAATACGACAAATGAAAGCCGTGTCTTGCATACGTCTGAGTGTGGTGGCTCTTGAAGCACTGACTCCAGCTCCACTCTTTGTGAAGCTTCCCCACATTTTCAAAAGGGTTTTTGTTTCACAGTCCTCTGCAGGGTGCAATTATACCTATTGCTTGTACACATTTTTACCATACATTGTCCTTCCCTGTTACGTGACTTTGTTTATATGCTTAGACACAGAGCCCTGTGAACAGCCAGCTTCTTTAGCAATTACCTTTTGTGTCTTGACCTCTTTGTGAAAGGTGTCAATGATCCTCTTTTGGGCAGTTTTTAAGTTAGCAGTCTTCCCCGTGATTGTGTAGCCTACAGGACTAGATGGAGAGACAATTTAAAGGCCTTACATCAACTTTTTTTATTTTCAGATGTGGCGGACAGGAAGCAAAGTCAGGTTTACAGTTGAGTTTTAGCTTGGCATGGGTTACAGCTGCAACACTAGCCTGTGTTTTTATGGTGATTATTATGTTATTAATTTGCTTGTTTCACATAAACCTGCAATAAAACCCTGTTCTGGTGATCAAGTGTTGCTTGTATGTTTCCCCAAACATTACTGACACCCAGTGTTCCTCCTAATTGAGAATGCATGCAAATGACCTGAACATTCTTTGGACCTCAGTGAGCGACACCAGATGTGCACACTGTAATGTCACACCTTTTATCAAAATAAAAGCACGCCAATCCTACATGCACATTTAAGCCACACATTCAGCCCACACTTCTCACTCAGAAAACTGACTTTGCAGCATGTTTTTTAGAGCAGGCCTTTCTCATTTAAAAGAGAAAATAATTCCCACCCAGATTCACCTGTTGTTCTTTTGTTTGCACATACTCCAACAACCACTTCCCCTTAGAGGAACTGCTTTTTATTTTTTTACTTTGGCTTGGTGTTTGAACGAGGCACTGCCCATTCGTATTGCCATAATACGAGTTAACAAGCAGGATTTAGCTCTCTTAACTTTGCTGCACCCGTAGCTATACAGTACACCAACCTGCAAAACAGCAGCATGTACTACGTAATGTGCTCCTAATGTCTTGATTNCTAGCTCTCTTAACTTTGCTGCACCCGTAGCTATACAGTACACCAACCTGCAAAACAGCAGCATGTACTACGTAATGTGCTCCTAATGTCTTGATTGGCTGCATAAGTAAATGCACACCAACAGAATCTTATCATTAGCTGGACAGTGTTCATCATTGTGTTATATGCTGTTATTTGTTGTTACCGCTCTCACTCACTGCGTAGCATTGCAAAATGGTACAGAAAAAATGTTAGGTCTTTATTTGGTTTACATTTCAGGTTGGATTTTATTTTGTGCTCCATTATTTTTATTTTTATCTATTATTTTGTGTAGATTTGCTCTGCACTGAGAACACGGCACGCAAGGCTTATAGGGACCATTCCTATCCCCTAGTGACCAGTGTAGATTACTACATACTGTATCACCATTTGAATCAATTATATTTGTACAGTATTTTAGTCCATGTAGCCATTTTTACTGTATGCTTGACAATGCTTAATCATCGTTCCTGTCCCCAAGAAGCCACGGATCACAGGGCTTACTGACAACAGACCCTTAGCACTGACGTCTGTAGTCATGAAGTCTTTGGAGCGTCTGGTCCTTCACGACCTGGAAACCATCACCGCCCCCCTCCTGGACCCGCTGCAGTTTGTCTACAGAGCCAACATGTCTGTAGATGACTTATTCAACCTGTCACCCCACTTCAATCTGCAGCATCTGGATTCCCCAGGAACCTACGTCAGTATCCTGTTTGTGGACTTCAGCTTGGCCTTCAACACCATCCTTCCTGGACAAGCTCTCCCAGCTCACCGTGTCCAACTCCATCTGCAGGTGGATTACCAACTTCCTGATAGACCGGAGGCAGCATAGGGGAAGACTATCTCGGATACTGTGACTATTAACACCGGATCCCCCCAGTGCTGTGTACTTTCCACCTTGCGCTTCACCCTTTCCACCAACTGCCTCCAGCCATCATTCTGTAAAACTGATCAAGCTTGCAGACGACACCACCCTCATTGGGCTCATCTCGGACGGTGATGAGTCTGCCTACAGGAGGGAGGTTGACAGGCTGGTGTCCTGGTGCAGCTGCAACAGTCTGGAGCTGAATACTCAGAAGACTGTGGAGATGACTGTAGACTTCAAGAAAGTCCCTTCCTCCCCCCCTCATCAAAATGGACTCTTCAATCTCCATTGTGGACTCCTTCCGCTTCTTGGGCACCATCATAACACAGGACGTCAGGTAGGATCCGACCATCAGCTCCCTAATCAAAAAGGCCCAGCAGACGATGTTCTTCCTACGGCAACTGAGGAAACACAAGCCGCCAACCAATATTCTAGTGCAGTTCTATACGGCCATCATTGTGTCCATCCTCACCTCCTTCATTACCGTGTAGTACCCCGGGGTCACTACCAGGGACAGGAACAGACTGCAGCGCATCGTGCGTGCTGATGAGAAGGTGTATCGGCTGTAGCCTCCCATCTCTCCAGGACATGTACGCCTCCAAGACTCGGAGACATGCCGGCTGCATCACAGCTGACCTTCCTCAGCCAGAGTAAAACCTCCCACCACTAAAACAGCATCTTGCCCTCTGCCTTCAGGCTTATGAACACCAATAACACCCCCATCAACTCATAAATACACACACAAATTCACGTTGCTCTGATCTGTTTTGGTGTGTTCCGCATGCAGGAATGTACATTTTGCACAAGTTTCATATATTTATCTCATATTGTCTAAATTGTTTCTTTTTCTATAATTTAGTCCACTTTTATTCTGCATGTCCTTAGTTTTATTACTATTTGTCCTTGTTTATTTTATTTTACCCGCGACCCTAATGAGGATAAGCGGTATAGAAAATGAATGAATATTTTCTTTTCTTTCTTATTACTAGCCTGTTTTATGTTGCACCACCACGCCAAAAAAAGTTCCTAGTTTGCGTCCGGACAATGGCAACAAAAAAAAACTATTCCGGCTCTGATTCGGATTACTTTAAAAACATATCATTGCTAAATTTGCTGATACATATGCATGTTTGAAAAACTCAGATTCAACCACAAAACAGCATGATTTATTTCCTTAATATTTCTGGGAAAAACCGAGACAGAGTCAAGCCGCGAAATGTGAACCACGGTGTGGCAAGCGACAACTGTACATTATTCCTATAGGAAAAACTGCCTTGCTATCAAATCGACCAAAGAGGATCTACTGTATTAATAACCTGCAGGGGGCTCCTGTGCAGCTAAAACTTTCAGTAACTTTGTCCGAGTACTTAAGATTACAACAAGCAGTCGGAGCAGATGATACAAGAGCACTGACAAGAGTGTGTCAGTGCAGGAATTAGAGGAGATCAGTGGCTCTTTGTTGATCCTGAGAAGCTACCAAACGTCTGCAGATGAATTCCACTAGGCTGACTTTCACTGAGGGGGGGAACAATGCGGATGTTTGTTCGTCCAAGGGCACACCTGTAAGGTGCGGACCATGGGCCGTCTCTCGAAGGCAATTTATTCCTCTGCTGTCAACTTCAAACACGGCACATTCTTGAGGCAGATTAGACCAAAATGATGTTTTATTATTTGAGGTTCCCGCGGGGGGGTTGAGGAGAATGAATTGAAACTCAACTTGGCCGGGGCCCTTTGTGGTGAAATCCAAGACAGTTGAAATGGCGGCGGCGTGTTTGGAGTCTTTGTATGAAAAGGGCAACAGGGAGGATCAGATTAGAACAGCGAGAGTCTTTCAGAGCACCTGAGCTGCTATCATCTCTCGTCTTCTTGTCCGTGCCTGTAGAGAGGTTAAATTAAATGGCTGTAATAAATGTTTTGGGTCTGGCCCCATGCGCAATGGCCGGCCATCAAGGGAAAAAATGCCATGGAGAAACAGCATGGTGAAAGATCACAAGACGAAGGGGGAGGAGCAATGTCAGTACATTGCCAACATTAGAAATAGACTTGTTGTTTTCACTTAAACCCCAATTAGAATGGTGCAATTATATTGATGAATGTTACTGTAATTAAATTATTCCATTTAATTAAGGAATTATAGGGAATTTCTCCCAGGAGAACCAACCAAGCTAGCCTCATCTGCTCTTCTCCCCATCAAACAGGCTGCTCATGTAGCCTGATGCCTAATGAAGTATAGCGTCAGAAAAATGTATGCACAGAGTTTGTAGCACGGCCAAACTACAGTTTAAATAATGGCAAGGAAAAAATACTGACTTTACTACTGAGTCAAACTGTCTGCTGTGGATCACTTGAAGATCTATAACGCTGAAAGAATGTATGTTGTTGCAGATAAGTGTAGAAATAAGAATTTCTATAATACATTTGAACACAAAAACAGACTAATACAGAATGGAATGCAAAAATAATAATAATAAAAACAAATCATATGTAGAACACGATAAAATAACTTAAGTGGAGGATACTGACAGTGTAACAGACAATGGCCTGAGTAAGGAGGTGAAGAAGTTTTAAGGCTTCCACAAGGACGTTAAACTGCAGCTGACCATTGCCCTCTAGTGGTGATGCAAAAGACCACAGACTTATATTATTATTGATTGAAGTCTGTATGAATGTATTTTTTTCTTAGAAATCAGTAACTCGTCAAAAGATGTCCTTATTCCTGATAACAAATGACAGAAGGGATATTTTGGGAATCAAATCAACATCATCTACTGTAGAAGTCCACTAGTTGGCCCTTAACCATTCCACTAGTACAGGGGTGTCCAAACTGGTGTACTGAAAAACCCATGGATGTGGATGTGGGGCGACTATTTTACATGTTCTAATCTAAACCAACCCATGTAGATGAAAAGACAGATTTTTTATATATAAATCACATCTTTGTGTTAATTTGTGACAAGGTGTACAAATATTTTTTTCTACTTGTACTTTTTATTCTCTTAATTTTATTAGTCATGATATTTTGACTTTGTTGTAGTAATATTAATGATAACTTTTCCCAACCTAATTTTCCAAAAATTGCAACTTTATTTTTTGTTTTGTTTCTCATATTAGTTTCTCATATTACAACTTTTTTTTCCCTGTAATTGTTGTACTTTATGCTGTATTATCTCTTAATATTGCAACCTAAAATGTCATCTTTATTCCTGTAAAATCATTGCTGTTTTTTTTAAATTATTTTCTTGTCTAATTGTGTTTTTAGAATATGCCAAGGGCCAATTAAAAGCTGTGTGTTGCACTATGGGCGTCCCTACACTAAACAAAATTTTTTTGAGTAATGTTAGATGTAGCAAAAAAGAAGTACAGTATTATAGCAATGTAGCGTTGGTGTCAGTGTTTGAACCACCGTCACCTAAGCAGGCATTGAACGGTTTCTGTTTTTTAGGTCCGCTAAAGCGCTAAGCATACATATTATATTCAACAGTTACAGACAGATACTAAACACACAAAGCTATCACATACCTGACCCTGACTTACAACTGATAAACTGCCCAAAGCCGGAACACTCAGACTACAAAAACCTCCGGTTCCGGACAGCTGGCTCCAACATCCACAGCGAAGACCATCTTCACACGGGAACCAAGGCCTCCTGCACGTGAATAACTGCTGCCATCGTCTCCTTGCTAATTGGTTCCTGGAAGCTGCGATTCTCACATTGCGGCCTTATCTGACCGGATCCATAGCATCGGCAAACCAGGGCGCCGTCTTCACCCATTGGATGAGACTCAACCGACATTTGCATCTTCAATGTACAAAAGGCCGGGGAGGGACAGTTAGTTGTGTTCTCGTCTGTCTCTGTAGTAAGACTAACTTCTGTGTAGGCCTATAGGGACAGGCGGGCACCCCGGAGCTCCGTGTATTAGGTTTGTTTGTCAGGAAATAAATATTCATATCTAAGTCACATGGTAGTAATTTAGTCTCCTTTCCTCCAACTCGACACCCTCCGGGAACTGCGGACCTGAAGTCGTAGGAGGCCACATTCCAACAGCATTTACTAAATTGTCTTCCAAAGTGAGTTTTGCTCTTTCTTTTCTTTTTTCAAACATAATTTTAATGAGTGGTACTTGTGATGGAGAAAATTATAAAATATGATGACAATGATAACCATAGTAGAGGAAACAGAAGTTCTTGCAAAGTAAGAGAGATGTACAGCGCCTCAGTTCTGGCTGCTCAGCACAATATGGCTGAAGCTGTCAATGTGCAGAAGATGAAAGAAGAAAAAAATGGTCGTTTGCAAAGTCATCGGTGGCACATGCAGCAAGATCTGAATTCATTGTTTCAAAGTAAAGCTAAGTACACAATTTATTTCCGTAGCCCCAGTACACGTTGGAGAGACAAACGCCTCGGGATCCGCCGGGAAGAGCTGGACGAAGTGGCCGGGGAGAGGGAAGTCTGGGCTTCCCTGCTTAGGCTGCTGCCCTGGATAAGCGGAAGAAAATGGATGGATGGAGGGACATTTTAACATGTAGTTGTTAACTTATTGGTACACTTGTATGGCAGTTAGTTCAAATGTTACTCAAAACATTGCCTGTACAGTTAAAGGTTTTATCATGGCCACAGTTTGACCCTTTGACCTGACTCATTGTTGCTACTAATTATAAATTGCAACATTTTGGGGATTTTTTAAATAGTAAATCATCATGTTATATTTGTTGTGCTGGCCTCTAGACAAGATGAAAGTAACTTTTCATTGATTTGTCTACAAAAAGTAATTTCAAAGTGTTTTCCCCCTCCTCCTACTTAGCACCTGGCAGTTTTGAACATCTGTGAGACTTTTTTTGTGTGTCTTCAAGCTCCTTTTCAAAGTGCCTTTTACTTTTCCCCTGTAATTTAACGAACGGGAAAACAAAGCTGGCTCCCATGGGATGATGGTCTTTCATCACCCAATTTGTCTGCACTAAAACCACCACTGCCTGCCCCATTTTGTTACAATATACTAGTATAAAATAAAATGTTTCTCATATACGTACAGTATTATAGTCAGCATATGTGCCTAAAGGTGTTACTTTTGTAAAGTGAATGTAAAGTTTTGCTGAAAATCCTTTTATCTCCAAAACTGGGGGTGCTGCAAAAAAAAGTTTGGGAACCAGTCTACTAAGCCACACTGGAAACATGCTCTTGTGTGCTTGTAGCTTTAAAGGGTCACAGACTTGATTTACCAACTTTGCTTTGATATGTTCTATATTGTTTGTAATTATGTCCAATGTTGTTTGTTTTATTAATCAGGCCGTTCAATTCTGGAAAAAATACATTTAGTAACCTGCTCAGAAAAGGGGCGTTCCCAGAAGTGAACATATCCTGTAAACAAAGGCTTCTAGATGTAGCTCGTCGACGTCATTCGGTTTATTTTTGATCAAAAGTGTAATCTTTGTGTTGCCGCTACCTACTCACGGTGTCCGAGGAATACAGTAAGTTGTTTGTGTTTTCCAAAAGGTTTAGGATTACAATGCACGAATCAACTGCAGAAAAAGAAAGAGAAATGGGCGCTCACCAAACGTTCTGTTTTTGCAGTGTTCATTTCACTGAAGACTGCTGTGAAGGAACAAGAAGCATTTGACTTGAAATTATAACGGTTAATTAGTTCTGGACCTGACAGTGATAAGTAAAGTAGGATTAGTTATTTATAGATGGTTTTCGTGGTTATGGAATAGGCATCTGATCCTTGTGTCTCACCAAAAATTACAGTAACTTTACTGACCCCTAGTGACCAGTGTGGAATACTATATATTACATTGTCTTTAAATGTGTCTTTTAACTGATAAATGTTCAAAGTTGTTTATCTATCTATCTATCTTATTCTATCCTATCCTATAGTGTCTCACCCACGCAGGGGCGGCACTCCTTCCCTAGGTGGATCAGTGGTGTGTGTACATCTAACTGGCTCCAGCTTGTGTCAGTCAAGGGTATGTGTGTGCTTTCTATGTGTGCAAGCTGTGGCACACTTGACAACAGTGCATCTATTGTTTGATTCTTGTCACTTGAAAAGTGCCTAATACGTGTATATTTTTGTTTATTCAGCCATTTTTATGCTTAAAAATGCCAACTAAAAAAATTGCTTAAATATGCATATTGTTTGACTAATAAAAGGTCATATTCAACCATGAATTAGCATGATTTATTAATTAATATAATTTTTGGAAAGACCATGAAAAAGTGAAGCAGAAAAAAATGTAACGCGATGTGGTGCAGCACGACTGCACACAGCACAGGCTTAGCTACAGTAGTTAGGTGCTGTTTGTCACAAAAATGACAAAAAAAGCAAAACAGTTTGAAACAAGTTTAAGTGACGTCTGGCTAAAACCCTGCATGACATTTTGGCATCACATACAGTATGACCAAATTAAAATTGAGCGTTTTAAAAGAAAGAAAAGTTTAGTCGAACATCCAACTGTACGACTTCAATAGCGTGCCATTGTTTGCATATAGAATAACAACATATTACATATAAAATGCAATTTTATTAACCTTCATGCCTCCATTCATATTAATATACATTTATATGTCTCAACTTATTTTAATTTCACAGCTCCATCCATATGAACAAAAGAAAAATACAGATAAAACAAACCACTGACTGGATAAGCTACTTAAAACAAAATAAAGTGTAACACAAATAAAGGGCACCATGTTTTTTTTTAAGATTAAAAAGAAAAGAAAATTACAGTTGCGTTCATTCCGTGAGCAGAAATCTCCCTTTTGAAGCTGAGTTTGCTGAGCGATATCACATTTTATTTACGGAAAGATTTGGGAAAAAAGAAAAGAGATTGAAAAGATATTTACACTACACTCACTTTACATAAATACAGGAACAACCATTTACTGTACCAAATATTAGAAAATTGAACATCGGCTTCACTACTCAAATTCTTCCGGTCCAGGAAATCAAAGCACAGAAAGTAAAATAGATATAGAACTGATAGAGATTTTGTGAAAGGCATCAATCTACATTAAGTGGGATTCCTCGTCTTTCCGTGGAATCGCTAAAATCAATGCGACGAATTTGAAAGTTATTGCAAACAATGCTGAAAAACATGCGGTGAACAACAGCGTGAAATGTTGGTGAACGATAAACGGCATAAAAATTCACCGTTGAAACATCCGAGGTCTGACTTGCATATCATTCTCCTGTGCTTTTTCGGTTTTTCACGTAAGAAAAAAAATGCTCAAGTCAAAAGCTGTATTTGTGACATGAGGCACTAGTCATCATCATCGACATTAGTATTATTTTCATTAATATTATTGCATAACTTTGACCCTGGTTACCGTTACAAAATTATGCTTTAAAAATGCAGAAACAAGATGTTTAGGATAAAATACAACACACCCTGTCTGCAATTTGTCAAAAACACACGGGGAAAATACACTGCAGTTTTGTTGATTATCTTGGTTACGCTACCAAGAGAACACCATTTTGGGTTTACAAAACAACACTTTTTTCATATTTTGGGGGGGATTTGATCGTGAGCTGTGATGATCGAAATGAAAACATTGACTCTTTGTAATATTTTTTCGTCAACCTGTTGCACATGTTTTGTTCACTAAAAATGTAAACAATTCAAAAGTTGTATCTTGTAACAGTAAAGTCAGTATTCTTGTAAAAAAAAAATATCTTCTTTGCATTGTTCTGAGTATTAATTAGGAAATTTATGTAGTATTTTAGAAGGAAAAAAGACGAACAAAAATCATGATTTTAGGAAATGAACTATTTTACGGTGATGACTTAGTAATTTTATAAGGAAAACGTTGGAAATTATACTTTTAAAGCCATAATCCTGTATGATCACCTATGGAAAAAAAACAACCCTGTCATTTCACAAGAACAAATTAGGGGGGAAATGACAAAAAAATGATATGTTAACTTGGATTAACTGTAATTACTTTTAACAAAAATATGAAACAAAAAAAAAGCGCTTCAGATAAACTTTTTTTTGTGCTGAGCTTGTGATATGCAATGGCGTGGAACCGGTTGAAATCCAAATATTAACCTTTTGAAAAGAAATGAAAGGCATGAAAGACCATTTAGCCCCGTTTCACTGTACTGTATAAGAAAGTATCTAAATCACAGTCTTTAAAAAAAAAAAAAAGACTTTTGTATAAACATATTTCCTGCCTCTATAATCAAAAAAGCCCTCTTTATCCAACGTATGTACAAGCTTGTGTTTAAAACTTCATCACATATATTACAACTTTTCAGATTAATTGTGTTTCTTTTTGTATCAACAGAAAGAGGAAAGTTATACAAGCAAGTGCCCTTCAATCATAAAATGTTATATGTATATTTATATACTATACGGATCATAAAATATGATGATGATTATTTGTTTTATAAATTGACATCTTCAATAAAATTATTTGACTAAAAAAAATCATACCAAAGAACAAGGTGCT
Source organism: Oostethus manadensis (assembly GCA_024372805.1). Taxonomy (NCBI): domain Eukaryota; kingdom Metazoa; phylum Chordata; class Actinopteri; order Syngnathiformes; family Syngnathidae; genus Oostethus; species Oostethus manadensis. Next base: position 1,300,652 of record QODF01000079.1, on the reverse strand, counting down.
GTTGCTAAAACTGATAACACAACCGGCCCGTAATGACATGTGCACAGATTATATACAGTACATAAATAAGAATAACATACACATTTTACATATGGCATGAACTGGTGGATTTACCTCCTGCACTGTGAGTATGTATACGAGGGTGGGTGTTTATTAGAACGTTTTATGGGTGTGTAGCGTTTCAAGGTGCTATTAAAAAAAAGGTCACCGTTTCCTTTTACTGGCTTCAGTCCAATAAATGCATTTAGCAACACTATCAAATAATATGGACTGCTTTCATAGTCAAACCTGCAAGCTGGGAAAAACTGTATGGAGTATACTGCAGTTGGGAAGCTTTTCAGACATGCTCTATATGGGCATAAAAATCAGGACATACCAGATCAATTACAGCGGAACCTCAAAAATGATGAAATGAAGGCCGTACAATTTGGAACTGGAGCAACATTTTTGCAAAAATTAGTCCTGTATGTTTTGCTTTTTCTTTGGCGCCTTTTTCTTTGAAAATTTTCAAGAAAAAAAAAAAAGGTAAAATGTTTCAAACCCCAAAATAAGAAAATCTCACTTGATGATAATATAAAAACATATTTAATGTTCAATTATTTTACAATAACATCTTAGGCAAAATGGAATATACTGTTGTAATATTAAAACATTTTTATTTAAGCTCATATTTGAATGACACAAAAAGTGAATAGAAAATCCAGAAATTAGGTAGGAAAGCACGACATTATTTTGTACATTTTTGAAAATCGCCAAACCTAGAGTTTTGACATCCATTGTTCTGTTTATGATACTGGAACAGAATAAATCAATTGTCATTATTTGCTTGAAATATAAGCACATTATTATGACTTGAAAAGGTTCCACTATAATTGATCAAATTTGTAGTATACTTTTTTTTTTACTGTGGCAGTCAAATGTTTGGACACTTTCCCATGCAATTGAATGGGAAAGTGTCTCCAAACTTTTGAACTTGGTACAGTATACGATGTTTGTGGGTTAAATGCTTTTTTGGGTGACTTTTGGTAACAATTCCTCTGAGGTTTTGTTTGTTTTTAGCATTTGCAGGAGATCAGGTTGTTTATGGCCCACGGGCCGTTGGTTTCCTAACTCCTGCTTCCACCTGCAAAAACATACAAAACGACAACGAACTTTAGCTGTAATCCAGACTTGACGAAGTGTATTGATGCTGATGACATTAGAGGCAGCAAACTAGCGAAGGAGACGGACGCAGAAAAATCTTGACATCAAAAAACCGAACAAAGTAGCAGAGCTTGGCGTTCCTTCTCATGTTCAAAGTGTATTGCTGTTCTGTATTCACATGTGTGCCGCCATCTTTGTGACACTTCAGCCAGCTTAAAGTCAAGTGCTGCTGTGCAAAAAAAAAAAAAAAATCACAAAAACTCCAAAACCAGAAGATAAAAAGGCCAAGAGTCCTTGATAAGGTGCCTCTGTGGTATGTCTCCTCTGGATTGTTTTCAAAGTTTGCTGTACAAGAGGACGAAGATTTTAAAGACAAAGCGACAAAAAAGCGTGACCTTTAGAGATTGCACATGTTTTTTCATGGATCTGATTGCTATTCACAGCACAAAATGATTTGAAGAGGCTCCATCTTTAAAAAACAAATCAGAGTGAACGCACACTCTTCTAGGTAGGCTCACTGATGGCTTTTTGCTGATCATGCAGTGAGGACGAACTGAAATGATTGTTTCCAATGTGTGGGGGTGGTGGTGGTGGTTGGTGTTCTTCAACAGCCCTCTTTTGGCTTCTTCTGTAAATCTGGTGCCACCCTCTGCTGGCGAAGCATGGCGCAGCATCCAATCTGCTGGAAAAAGCGCCCAAAGCTGGGGTCTTTCACATTATGAATGCTGTAAAAGCAGCGGAAAAATGTTAAAAATCTCAAGTGAAAAATTTACAAACAGTGCTGTTTAATAACAATAAAAGATCCTGATGTTCCTTCCAAGTCCAATTTGACCCTGTTTTGTGCTCCCTCTTGCCCCTCTTCCGATGGATGTGTTGGATGTGTTGCATCCAGGCCAGCTGAAAAACATTCCCAGGGAGATCCTGCTCCCCTGGCAGCCTCGTTGTTCCACGCTAGCTCTATTTGGGCTCACACCAGCATGTGTCGGCGTCGGTGCAGGGCTAAGTGGTCCGACCTGGAGAAGCTGCGGTCACAGTCCGCGCATTTGAAGGGTTTAACCCCTGTGTGCTTCCGGTAATGCCGGGTCAGCTCATCGGAGCGGGCAAACTTCCACGTGCAGCCGTCCCAGGTGCATTTGTAAGGCTTTTCTCCTGGAAAATATATCAAATGAGCTTTTATGTTGTTAGATGTGTAATATAAAGTACCAGTCATAAGTTTGGAGACACACACAAATGAATAGGAAGGTGTCTCCAAACATTTGACTGATGCTGTATATTGTTGGCACATGAAAGCTACTGACCTGTGTGTGTCCTCCGATGTGCTTTTAAATGGGAGCTTTTGGTGTAAACCTTATTGCAGCCCTCAAAGTCGCATCTGTGGATTCGCCTCTTTTTCGAATCAGGCGACTCTGACCTCCGCGGGCGCCGTATGCTGTCAATACTGAATGGTGACATGGAACTGTGGGACAAAAAAGAAACAAGAAGGAAACTATGGCTTACTGGAAGCTACATTTGTATTTTTTATGAATTTCTTTTGTATGAATTATCCTACAAACACACACAAATTCAAATCCCATACTCCTGATTACATTTTTAAGACCAGCTGGAAAATTGCAAGAATTTACATTTTGCGCTACTGGATCTTAAGGAGTGCCCTGCATTTGACTGGCGACAGTCCAGGGTGTACCCCGCCTTTCGGTCAGCTGGAATAGGCTCCAGCATACCCCCACGACCCTAATGAGGATAGAAAATGGATGGATGAATGGATCTTAAGGAGGTTCCAAGTAGAGCTTCAAAATGCAAAAAGAAGACATTCCCAAATGTTCTCAATCGCATTTCACGCAGACTGGTCCAACGAAGTGAGATAATTCCTCTGGAAGAAGTCCTTTGTCAGGCGGGCATTGTAAACTGCAGCGTAGTCATGTTGAAAAACCCAGTCATTCCACACAGACGAGGAACTTCAGTCATGAGGGATGCCCCCTGCATCATCCCCATATAGCGAGCTGCCATTTGACGCTCCTGCACAACCTGAAGCGCTCTGATGTATTGAAGGAAAAAGTACCCCAGATCATGATGGCGCACACGCCACTGTGCCGTGTGGAAAACATCTCAAGTGGAATCTCCTTGTCATGCCAGCAATGTTGGAAGCCATCGGGTTAAATTTTTGTCCATCAGGATAAATCTTTCTTCCACCTTTCAAGGTCCCATGTTTGACGCTCTCATGCAAATTCCAGTTTTGTGGCGTTGAAGGAGATGAGGCCTTTGAAGATGTTTTTTCTTGTTAAAAGCCTTCTCTCGCAAATCATTGCTTATGCAATGACAGAGGCATTGCTCTTGCAGCTCAACAATCCAACAGTGTTCAAAGAGAGAAAGCATGTTTGACTTTGCCATCAAGACATCATGGCAGTCGGACACCTAACAGAAAATGACATTGAATCCACATTTTTGCCAAGATTTTGGCTTTTAAACACTAACGTTTTATCTTATTTCACTTTAAAGCTTGTTTGCAATAAATTGCTTATTTCAAACATTTTTAGTCTCTCTACTACATATAACCTCAGTACAAAATGTAAATTCGTGCATTTTGTTTATTTATTTATATATATACATATATATACATATATATATATATATATATATATACACATATATATATATATATACACATATATATATATATACACATATATATATATATATATATATATATATATATACATATATATATATATATATATATATATATATACACATATATACATATATACATATATACACACATATATATATACATACATATATATATATACATATATATATACATATACATATTTATACATATACTTACATATATACACATATACATATATACATACACACACACACATTATTGCAGGAAAAAATGAGGTAGAATTTCAAAGTCAAAATCATAGCTTAAATGTTTAAAATATAACAAAATAAATGCTGCACAAAACATTCAGGTAAAATGTGCTACTACATAAAATATCAATATCATACTGAATTTATAAGATAAAAAACACATATATGTAAGAACATATTTTTAAATGGTTACAATAAATACTGGGAATAACAATAAATAGAGTAAAAAAAAATAATCAAGTGAATGAATAGCAAATACTGTATGATTGTTAAAGAGCAGCAGTGCCTGCGGGTGGCAGTATAAGCCAACGCTGTACTGTATGAGGTCTGGTACTCTCATTGCTCTCATACTGTCATCAATCAACATGCAGAGTGTTTTATTTCTCAAAGCAGTCCAATGAGGTTAACGACTGCCACGTTGTTCCCGTCATCAATAAACGTCGGCGTGGCATTTCCTTGCCTGATAAGGGATCGATATTACTTCTGATGATGTCATTTGTCACACCCGATCACAGCTAATTGGTAAAGGTCATGTTGAGAGTGCTTATATGAGGTTTTATAGCACATGCTGATGCAGATGTCGTAAACAACACAGGAAGTGAGAGAAGAAGAAGAAGGCTGTGCGATGAGAAGAGGAAGCTCAACAGTTGTGCTGCAAAGGGTTGGGCTGCCAGACAGTCCCTTTGGTGAACTGTCTCTACCATTGAGACGCTTCCTGTCTCCCCTCCGGCCTTTTTTATCGCGACACACTTTCGCCAAACTCATCCAGTGTGAAATGTCACCTGCTGATTGGAATCTGAGGCGAAACAGACTTTCACTTTTTAGATTAATCTCTGAGCCGGAACTTTATACACGTTATATGACGGCAAAGTGACAACAGCAATATGTGTTCTGGTGCCTGTTTATAGAGAACCAAATAGGCTGGTATTGTAGCTGCGGTGTGATCATCAACTGGTGCTGCTCTTTGTCTGGCTGTTATTTGCAGCTCTGCAAATAAAACCGTCAAATAAAAAATAAAAAGAGGAAGTACCTCTATGAAACATTTTTGACATTGCTGTACTCTCTTTTTTTCCTCTCTTTTTACCCCACAACAAAATATTGATCATAATATTTGTGTGTAGATGTTTGACCCTAAGAAATAAGAGGTGGTGGGGCGGGGGAACCCCTCCCTATCAACACAATAGCGTATGCATTGTTTTACCAAAGTTCTCAAAGGAAACCGGGTCATACTAACAACTAACTGTTTCAGCTCGGGTTCTCACGCTGAATCTAATTGCGGCTTTATCGAGAAAACAGGAAAGGACGTGTGAAAGTGTGCCCTAGATTGGCCTCCCATAAGCCATTGTGGTACCTGCCAGGAGGATATGACTGTAAAACCAACACTACAGTACTTTCAAGTTTACACAGTTCTCCACGGCCCCAACACAGCCGCACTGACTTAAAGCAAACCTGGCGAACCCTTTACACTTTTTTCCAAATAATTCTTGAATTGGTGGATAAAAGGAATTGTTGCTGTGCTGATCATGAAACTGTCTTATATTGCACTACCTCAAATTCAAACTGCACCATAACGTCTTTTCAGTGACTGGCTCTAAATTACACTGCCAGCGCTTAGCACAGGCTCCTGGCTTTGTGTTACCTGGGGCGCAGCTTACATGCTCGGAGGAGAAAGAGGGCGGAATATAATGCTTGCAACATGTTCAAAAGGTCTGCCTGGTAAACGTTGCAAACAATCTTTGACCGTTTAAAATTAATTTAAATAAATGTAATTTAATAAATAAATAATATAAAATAAGATAAGGTGCCCCGGGAGTACGGGATTGGTGGTCCGCTACTACGTGCCATTCGGTCCTTGTACGAGCCTGGTTCGCATTGCCAGCAGTAAATCAAGCTTGTTTCCGGTGAACGTTGGCCTCCGCCAAGACTGCCATTTGTCACCGATTCTGTTCATAATCTTCATGGACAGAATTTCTAGGCGCAGTCAAGGTGTTGAGGGAGTCCAGCTTGGTGACCTTAGGATCTCGTCTCTGCTATTTGCAGACGATGTGGTCCTTATGGCCTCATCAGGCTGTGACCTTCAGCGTTTACTGGAGCGGTTTGCAGCTGAGTGTGAAGCTTCTGGGATGAGACTCAGCACCTCCAAATCCGAGGCCATGGTTCTCAGTCGGAAACGGGTGGACTGTACCCTCCGGGTTGGGAGTGAGGTCTTGCCTCAGGTGGAGGAGTTCAAGTATCTCGGGTTCTTGTTCACGAGTGAGGGAAGGTTGGAGCGTGAGATCGACAGACGGATCGGTGCAGCATCTGCAGTAATGCGGTCGCTGTACCGGACCGTCGTGGTGAAGAGAGAGCTGAGCCGGAAGGCAAAGCTCTCTGTTTACCGATCGATCTACGTTCCCACCCTCACCTATGGTCATGAGTTATGGGTCATGACCGAAAGAATGAGATCGCGGATACAAGCGGCGGAAATGAGTTTCCTTCGTAGGGTGGCTGGACTCACCCTAAGAGATAGGGTGAGGAGCTCGGCCATCCGGGAGGAGCTCAGAGTAGAGCCGCTGCTCCTTCACATCGAGAGGAGCCAGTTGAGGTGGCTCGGGCATCTAGTCCGGATGCCTCCCGGGCGCCTCCCTGGTGAGGTGTTTCGGGCATGCCCAGTCGGGAGAAGGCCCCCGGGAAGACCTAGGACACGCTGGAGGGACTATGTCTCACAGCTGGCCTGGGAACGCCTTGGTGTCCTCCCGATGGAGCTGGAAGAGGTCGCTGGGGACCGGGAAGTCTGGACTTCCCTACTGAAGCTGCTGCCCCCGCGACCCGGACCCGGATAAGCGGTGGAAAATGGATGGATGGATGGAAGAATCCTACTTTGCAAAACTTTACTTATCACGGTCAGGTCTGAAGCCATAAACAGCGATAAACAAGGGATTACTGTACAACACACACATATACACCTTGACGCCTCACTCTTGTCTTACGCACTCGTGTCCTCCTACAATAGCCTCCCGGTCCCCTGGGCAACACATGAAAATGGAGATGGTTCCAGAAGAAACCCCTCGCTTTCAATTCTATAATTTATTCATATGTGGATACCTGGACTGAAAGCAGCCGTCATCCCGCCTCCCCAGCCCCACCTCGCCCTTACACCTCGCTCCTCTGTGATGCTCTGTGTGATGTTTGTGCAAAGCGGACCATCAACTGAAATGCATTTGGCTCATTTGGCAAAAGAAGAGATGTTCCAAAAAGTCAGCACGCAGATGTCAATTTTCAGTGCTCGTGTCTTTGTTTCTCCACTGGAGCCTGGTATGATCCTGTGGACAATAGCTGACCTCCTTCTGCTGTTGTTGTGTCCACTGTCCAGGAACATTTGTTAGGGCATGAGAGGCACCTGAGGTCTCATACTCGGAGGCGTGCATGCACAAGCAGCCATGCACAGAGGGGGGTGAGTGCGTGTGGGTTGCTAAGCCTGGCTGCCGATTTATCTCTAGTGTAAACCTTGGTTCCTGCCAGCCTCTGTTCTCTTCTGACTGTGTTCCTCAAACATCAACCGGCACCATCCTCTTTTACCTCAACAGCAGCAGCATATGTGTACACGACTTGCATCACAAAAAAAATCACACCTTACACTCGCTACCAACAACAATACAGCAATGTATCATATAATTTAGTATCTTGCATTGACAGCGTAACAGTGCATTTTGTTTGTTCTACTGGGAACACCCAGTTTTGTGTGTCTGTAGCTTTAATGCTAATGAGCCGTGTATGTTGTACAGTGTGTGTTTCCAAGAAGTAATATAGTGTACCTTGTCCACTTTTTGCATATACATTGTAACTGTGCAATTGTCCAACATAATGTGTGTGTGTGTGTGTGTGTGTGTGTGTGTGTGTGTGCGTGCGCATGTGCGCGTGTGTGTGTGTGTATACAAGAACGACTGTAAATCTATTGCTACAATCACACTGCAGGGTATTTTTCCAATTTGGATTTTTTATCTGAAAACTACTGTGGTCGTTCACGTTACCAAACAAACGTGACTTGTTATGAGAACGCAACGCGCCTGAAGAGTGATGTGCATGTGCCAAAGCGTGACATCACTCGCGTTACGGAAGTGTGCTCACGGAAGTAAAGACTGCTGCAATGCGTGCTCTAGTAATGTGCGATACCACTGATTTCATTTCTGATTTAACACTGGGTGGTCAAATTTAGGCTGGTATAAGCAATACCAATTCAATACTATGTGCAAATTCATGTGTCTGATGAATTTAAAAATGTGGTGTACAGTATTTTAAATGATAACATAAAGAATACAATATAACCAATATAAGTATTGGTGTGATTTACAATATAGCCAAGCTAATGGACAACATTAAAAAAAATCATATACCTGAAGTATCAAATGTATCACTATTTTGATTTCAGAATTGACTTTAGAGCGCAAAGAGCTGGTAACAGAAATATTGACATTTCAGTATCAATCTGCACACCACTACAAGAATTTTGGCATGGAAGTTTGCAGACAACTTGTTGCTGTTCCAAGGTGCGTGTGGCTGGAGTGGCTACTCATTGCCTAGACCTGCTTCGCTATAAAAGTCGTTTTTGGATGAGAAAATTTTTGCCTACATTGGTGAGTACATTTGCTCAAGTCTAGCACGACAAACTGCACCTTTCCATGACATACCAACATCGGCGAGTACCTTTAAAGTCTCGGTAAGCACGGCAATTCACGCCTTTCGATGACGTATACTGTATATATGCGACCCGAGCGTTCATACTGCAGTCACATCACATACATATCAGATACAGGTCACACATGAGCAAAGAAATCGGAATTGACATGCAGTGTGAACATAGCTTTCAATGACTTATTTACTTATTATCGCTACAATTATTGAATAATAAGAGTGTAAAAATGACTACAGGGTTGTTTCATATCTAGAGGGCTTCAATAATGTCAAAAAACGTATTTAGAAGATCGTAAACAGTTTTTTTAACCTCTAACTAAAAAAATTTTTTAATTTATATGAAAGAAGTCCTCCTTTGCAGAAATTCCCCAATCATGGTCCAGTCTGGAACCAATTAACCGCCATAAAATCAAGGACTCTGTACAGTGGTTCCCAAAAGACTACGGATCTATCTGTGGCACTGGGTGTCCTGAGGTGTGGGGTAGATTACATCACCATCTAATTTGCATAACCGATCATGAGAGTGGAGCGAGAGTGGAGATTTTGAAAAACTCTGCCTCAGTGTTTGTGTGTTGACAACTAAAACAGCTTTTTGGTTTGTATCATAAGAAATGTGCGATGTTATTTAATGGTTTTAGGCCATTATATTCTCAACATAGTTATTAATTTACTGGCGTTTCATTTTGTGTAGGGGATACTATAACACACACAGGCAATTTAAAAAACTATCCTTGTGTTTCCTGGGCTGTGTGTGCTGATTTTCAAGATAATGTCCACATTGTACATCTAATATCTTACTATATACAGCATATGAACAGATGTACAGTTGTAACGTGAAGGTACACAAGCTGTGTGAATGCTTCTGGTCGCGACTGGGTCTTTATCCAACAATGCTAAGCCAAAAAGCTCTTTTGGTCCTGATTTCCTGCTTGTGATGAAGATACTGTCATTTACTGAAGAGGGAAGTCTTTTCATTCAACACAGATGGGCTGGCACCACTGGGGTTGCCATGCCCAGAGGCCAAACGGGACGTAAAACATGCAGCGTGTATGTACAGAATGGCAAACACCCCTTCACACACACATATTTATGCCAGTTTACAAGGAGGAACATGACCTCTCTGCTAAAATAAATGTTATTTCCTTACATTAATAATGTTCTTTTATTCAAATGAAATAGGATTTTTTAAACTTAAGTTTACAGTCATTTTAAAATGGTACACCTGCTCAATGCATATGACAGCTATCATATAAAATGCAGCATTTTATCTATACTTTTATTACTGTATATGTAGTTTTTAAAGGTGCAATGCATCACTCCTGACTGTGTAAATATTACAAACACTTAATGGACTGCGGTTCTATATATCCTCAATAATACACATGATGTTGAACTGATACATTTGCCAGAGACACTTTATCGTGTATATATCTATCTCACTTCCTTGATAGCTATCAAACCTTTAAGGGCAAGGTAGCGTTAATTAATACAACAAATGCACATTTGTATTTATTTATTTCATTATTTGTTACATTTTAGCCTAGATTAAGCTTTTAGGGACAATGTAGAAATTGACGTAAAAATAAAAAAAAATTGCATAATTGTTATTTTATTTTTACTTGTGTATCTTTTTGTGTATTTATTTATTTAAATAATTTTAGGTGAAACTGTAGCCTTGATTTAAATTTTAAGGCCAGCATGAGACTTAAAAAAAATCGCAATAAAACCCCTAAAATTTGCAATTGTATTATTATCGTATCCTATTTTCCTTATATTGTTAAATATTGAATTATTTGGCAGTAAGTATTTACTTATTTCATTTGTCTTTATTGTTTCTTATTTTTTATTTTTTGTGTTATTTTTTTGTAAACCCTTAAAACCAATAAAACGAGCATATCCCTCCCCAAACAAGAGGAAATGGTGAAAGCTAGTGAACACTCACTCTTGTACGGCTCGGGCTATAGACAGTGCAGTGGAGCCGGTCTCGTTGACGCTGTCCAACGTCACATTCGGCAGGTCGTCATCATCGCTGTCGCTCTTTATCTGTCGTGGCGACAGGCCGTTGGTCTCCGTGTGCGCTGTTGATGACAAAGTGGTTAAGACACACAACGCTGTGGGTGGAGCCATTTTGTGTTCATTTAACAACATGCTGCGCAGCATCATTCTCAGAGCCGTATGCCCTCTCATGTCGTTAAATAATGTACCTGGAATATAAGAAACAGCTCTCAGTAGTATGATGCAGAGTAGTTTTCAACCACTGCAAACTACAACTACAATAAAGCATCAATATCTTTCTGAATTTCAATATTTTGAGTGTGAGCATCCATTTGGTCGCCTTTAATAAAACATAAAAATTCATTTGATAACTAAAACGCGTTCATTGACAGCCTTCTTTTTAAGAGACAAAAGGAAAGCTAGTGTCATTTGCACAGCTATGCTTGCACAGGTTAACGTTGGACACCTTCGTAGGCTGAGGCTGATTCAAAAAAGAAAGGTTTTAGAAATGTTGGCCAACAACCTTTTGTGTCTTGCCCTCCTTGTGCAAGGTGTCAATGATTGTCTTTTGGGCAACTGTCAAGTCAGCAGTCTTTCCCATGATTGTGTGGCCTGCAGGTCTAGACTGAGAGGGCATTTAAAGACCTCATAAGAATGAGACACTGGGTGTCTTCAAATTTTCAAGCTTTTGACAAATTTCTAATTTTTGGAGATACTGAATGTGGGGTTTTCATTGGCTGTCAGTTATAATCATCAAAATGTAAAAAAAAAAAAACATATGGAATACAGCAGTCGGTGTGCAATGCATCTATATAATATGAGTTTCACTATTTGAAAAGAATTACATCAACTTTTTCATGATATTTGAATTTATCGAGCAGCACCTGTATGTAATGTTGTAATGGAGGTAAGCAGAAAACTTCTCAGCCAGCATGAATAGCGCAGACGAGCTGATTGGAAACAATGCACGACAAATATACACGCACACAGCCGGTGAGTAGTGCAAACATTTGAAAGTACATGCAAAGGTTGGTAAAGCTGTTGAATACTGACCACGCAACATACTTCAAATGCAGCTACAACAGTCTAAAAAAAAAAATAGGTGGTTGCCCACAGCCACAGCTGTTAATGCCATGCCATGTTAATGCCATGTTGAGACCCAGGCGGTTATTTTTGTTTGTAGACCGCACACCTGGCGACTACAGGAGACTCTGCAGTTAAATGAATAGACTGATAGGAAGAACCCTTGTTTTAACTGAACTTTTTTGTAAGTTTGCCCATCATCTACAGTTCTTATGTGAGACATGAAAACATGTCTTTTTCTTTTATGTGCATTCTAAAGATATAAAAACATCTTTAAAAAATGCAGCTAAGAATGCACGTAATGAGAATCACCTATTCCACCTACAAAGGCTTCAGAGAAAAAACTCCAAAAAGCACTAACGTTCCATTTACATACAATGTGAAGTGCATATTAACCAGGCTGCAGCTACATTGTCATTGTGCTTCTCTTTTGTACGGAATCACAAGAGTGCCAAAATGAAAAATAAATACAGGTGGAAATACACTGCCTGGCCAAAATAAGTCGCCACCTGGATTGAACTAAGCAAATAGGTATAAGACTGCTGCAGTTGTCAGATCTAGGTTCAGCACTATGTGCTCAAAGAATGAGGTCAGCTAACTACCTAAATATACTGAATGAGCAGGTTCTTCCATTAATTGATTTTTTCTTCCCTGATGGCACGGGCATATTCCAAGATGACAATGCCAGGATTCATCGGGCTCAAACTGTAAAAGAGTGGTTCAGGGAACATAAGACACACATGGAGTCCTGACCTTAACCCCATTGAGAATCTTTGGGATGTGCTGGAGAAGGCATTACATAGCGGTCTACCATTATCAATGCAAGATGTTCATGAAAATCAATGCAACACTGGATGGAAATAAATCTTGTGACATTGCAGAAGCTTATTGAAACAATGCCAAAGCGAATGCGTGCCGTAATCAAAGCTGAAGGCGCTCCAATGAAATATTTGAGTGTATGACCTTATTTTTTTGGTGGCGACTTTTTTGACCAGGCAGTGTACAGTATATATGCATGCAGTAGTCACATGTCTACGTTCTCTGGACATTGTGTATCATTGTGCTCCGAGGTTTGTCACTGGATGCAAAAAAATTGACCCATCATTGCACTTTGTATAAAAAAAATCTGAATGGTCATCCCTGTCTGACAGGAGATCCACTCACTGGCTGACTTTTATTTACAGAGCTCAGCTTGGGATGGTCTCATCCCATCACAGAATTTACCTTGTTAGGCATTATGGACATTAAAGGCTCCGATCCACTGGCTTTTTTACTCTCACTGTCCCTGTTCCTGTGTTTTGGGGAAAAAGGCTTTCCTTTTTGCTGCTTCCTTTGCATGTGACTACAGCTAAGGAACTCAAAAGCATGGGACTCTGCCACTGTTTTTAAATCAGATGTTTCACTTCTTTTAAGTTATCCCTAACAATTTTACTGTTGTTAGTTGAAATAATGTTATTTATTATCTATTACTACTTGTATTTGTAATTTTGTTCACTCGGCCAGGTCACTTTTGAAAAAAAGATGCTACATCTCAGTAAGCTTCAGCTGGTTTGAATAAAGGTTTAAAAAATATATTAGTATGATCAACATTGTTACGTTGAAGAATGGCCGCACGGTGGCCGAGTGGTTAACATGTTGGCCCTACAATCAGGAGATCTGACTCCGCTTGGGCATCTCTGGAGCGGCGTTTGCATCTTCTTCTTGAGCATGAATGGGGTTTCTCTCACATTCCAAAAAGTATGCATGTTAGGTTAATTGACGACCCTAAATTGTCCTTACACAGCAAGTTGATGAGAATCTTGAAGTTCGAGTGTCAGTCCAACACTGCATTTTTTTATGTTAAACACTGGATCGTGAAAATGTAGCTAAGATAGAGTGCTGAAAAATCTTGTTAGTGTCACTTCCACACTCCATTTAACACCTAACACTGGTAAAGAGTATTAAGCTCCATCCACAAACATCTCATGTATACTCCACCCCTCAATGCACATTGCTGAACTGAAAAGCAGGTGAAAGAAGTTGGCAATTAGGAATCTTTTTGCATCTGTCAATTGTTGAACATTTGCATGCATCAGGTATCTCGGACCATGCGGTACACCCAATTTACTCAATGGAAAAAGTTGTTAAAGACATCAAAGGCCAGGCAAGAGCTACAGTTCTCAAAACAGTTACACTTGAAAGTACCAGATCAGACATACAGTATATTAAAAAAATGTTTTTATCACTTGGGTAAGCCTTTTTCAGCATGAAATACAAAGGCAAAGCGTCATAAATAAAATAAATAATAATAAATACAATTGGAAATAGCTGGCATTTCACTATGAAAATGATTGTTTTAGAAAATGTGGTCCCACAACATCAAAAACAATCTGGAACTTGAAATGTGGGCAGAAACTTGGTCAGGCATTTAGTCTGCAAGCATCTTCAAGTGTTTGTTAGTTCATATGCACTGGATGTAGCTCTGTGTTCAAGAAGATCTGTCAAATAATAATACAAGAAGAATGTGCTTTGAATAGCCTGTAACGATGTACCCCACTGTACCACTTTAACGCATACTCTAGAGAACCGAATGCGTGCATTTCAGACCATTTGGCAATCAGTGCTCTAATGACAATTGTCAAAGAGCATACATAGTGTCCTGCTGATATGTCATTTAATACTGTCTGTTGTGAATTTAAAAAATAAATGTATCAAGCCATCAACTTGTATGTGTTGTATTTTAGACTTTTCATATTTTTTGTAAGGTTTTATATTAACACTTTTATAGTGTAAATGTTGTAATTTATTGGGGAGTATTTAAATTACACTAAAACACTGAATAAATAACTTTTAAGACAATTAACTTCACCTCAGCAGTAGCATTGAAACATTTTATACTGGTCAGTGTCAAAGATAAATAGTTATTATTAACTCTACAATAGTATAAAAACGGCAACGGCAACTTTTAAAAGTGTCAAAATAACATGTTGTATAGTTTAGTCCCCATCGGACACTTTGAAAGTGTTGAAATTAACTCCTAGAGTGTCAGTTTGGGCCTGTTGAATTTGTTGTGCGAATGTGTGAATAGTTGTTTGTCTCCATGGGCCCCGGAATTTACTGGCGACCAGTCCAGGGTGTACCCCACCTCTCACGACCCTAGTGAGGTTGAGCAGGATAGACAATGGATGGATGAACGGATGGACGGACGGACTTTGAAGAACAATGTTACTGCCATAATGGCCCCTGGGTGCCACACTATACCGACTTACTGCTAGGGCCAGCGACTAGCTTCGCCACATACTTGCCTGCAGTGCATCAGCGCTGTGCTCACAGTGCCTCACACCACTACCAAAAGGTGAAGTTACATAATGGAGATGCTGCTATGTTTTTATTAATGCTAGATGTAGGCGTTTCCGTGATGCTATGTAAAATCCATGCGCCCAGGAAGGAAGTTAGGGTAATTATACAAATGACTGTATTACATGTTATCATGAGTGTACCTGTCACTACATGGTCACATCATGTACAGTATAAAAAACCATAAATCCTCATTTGTGGTTTTTGGAGGTGTTTTAATAGCAGTCTTTGTGGTTTGTGGGTGTATGAAACATACAGTATGTGCACTAATGAGCTGTCGCTTTGTATTTGTTTTTATAACTTTAGAATGCCCAGAAAAGTGGAAGTTATGTTGTGTTTATTGATCTCTTGATGTTAATAAAATGCCCACAGCCACAACTTTTAATGCCAATGGGGTTTTTTTTGTGTTGTTTTTTGTTTTTTGCCCTGGCAGTAATTAGAGGAATAGTGGCATTAATTGTAGCGTTTGATAGCTGAAGTTTGCAAACTTTATTTTTCTCAAGTTGATACATTGAAACTTTGAAAGTCAGTGACAGAAACCATGTACGACACAGTTCAGCCATTAAATATTCATCCATATTAATAATTGTAAACTCCACTATGGCGCATATTGATATTTTCCATCCTTGTTGTCCATCTCCAATATGAATTTTAAAGCTATGAACAGTCTGTGGAGCCATTGTGGCTTCATAATAAGCAGCAGCGATGTTATTACTTGACCGCTTTTAAAGCTGTTTTCCTTCTCTACATGTTGATGAAATGCTGGTAGGTGGGTGAGGGGGTATCAACATCTTGCCTGCCCTATGGAAAGGCTGCAATTAGGAAGTGTAATTAGTTTGAAATGCATGGTTTGCTGCTGAGAGGGGACACAAAGGAGGACTGCTGGAGAGGTGGGCAGAGCACTGAATTTGTCTCTTTCTTTTTCTTTCTCTCTCCTGTTGTATCCAGTCATGCCCTGTTTCCATGGCAACCTGCTGCCGGAGACAGGGGAGGCAGCAGTGAAAGGAAGTGTATCCGCCCTCTCCTAAAGAGGATGGTCGACCTGTGTGTGTGTGTGCGTGCGCGTGTGCACGGGCACTCGTAGGCGTGTGGATGTGAGTGTGTGCAAAGTGGTTTTGTATCTGTGTTGTTGACAGCTTTTCATTTGCACATTAGTGCGCTGTTCTTCTTCATCTTCTTGGCTTTAAAGTGACTCAAATGTGGTTCTGAACTTTAGGCGTCAGGTCACATGGTTCATTCATGAGCGGATTCACTTTATTAGGTACCCTGGCAAAAAGAACATCTGCCTTTATAAAGATAATAATGATTGACTGTCCCTAATCTTTCCCAAGTCCAACCACATTTCGTGGGAAAATAGGCTTCCAATGGTGTGCCAAAACTCAGAAACCCGCGAGATGGCAGCGAACCTTACGTGACCTCAATCCATGTGTTTGACTTTTTTGCAACACTTATATCTGAAATCATAATATACGTTCTTATTTTTGAGTACGAAGATATTTGTTTATGATATTTTTGGTGATTGAAAAGTAACTCCCTATTTTTAAGCAATTGTCTTTTATTTCTGAACTTTATTTCTTACAAGAAACAAACATAAGAAGAAAGTGTATTGCATGGAGTTTCATTTCAAATTAGATATGGGCGGCAGCATTCACCACCAGTTTCTCAAGCTGCCTCGGAACCGCATTAACTGATTTCACAAGGAACTCTTGTGGTATGGAAGACATAACTTCTCGTATTCGCCCTTCAATTTCTTCCTAAGTTGGTTTGGTAGAATAGACTTCCCCATACATATGGAAACATACGCAACAAAATTAGAAAACTATTACAACATATTAATAAAGTACAAGTATTTTAAAATAGAAGGTTACTTTTTAATCACCCTGTATTTTAGTCAATGCACTAGATCATTGTAGTGTATTGTATTATTGTTAGATATCGTTAGACAACTTTTCACACCAGCATTTTAAAGTGCATGCAGAGGTAGAGGTAGGTGCACTTAATGGTTATAAAATGTAGCCACTGTCATCTTGTGGCGCTAGTAAAAAAAAAAAAAAACATGAAAATCAGGACATTGCTACAGCCACAGCTATTAATGCCTTAAAAGTCCAGTATTTCTTTTACCTACATTTTAGATTGTTTTTGCACTGTAAGCTGTTTTGGGTAGTAAAGTACAATAAAACTGTTAAGAGAAAAAAACAGATTTGTACATACAGTATATAAGCTGCACCCGAATATAAGCCGCACATGTCCATGTCATAAAATGACATATTGTGGAGCGCAGGAGTTCGTGAGGAGCAGGTAGCTCTTTACTTGACAGAAGCCAATGATGAGCTATGAAAAAAGTTAAGACAAGCTTGTCAACCCATTGGAAATCGTCGGAAGTTGTTACCCAATATAACGGTCTTACTCATAGTGTCATATTACAAAGAACGCTAAACTCACCACACAGCAACCTAACACTCAAAAGGTAGATAAGAAATATACAATACTTTGATATGAAAACAATTTTAACTTCTTTCCATAATGCATTTTGTCCCAGCAAAGCATTTCATTCAAAACTTTTAAAAGCTGATTTATTCAGCTGCCTCTGTCCACCAGAGAAGCCTTTGGCCTCCGGCTGTGTTGAGTTTAGCGTTCTTTGTAAGTGAGACTGTTATATTGAGTAATGACCTCCTGCGATACCATTAAAATAGACCATTTTCTCAATGACTCGTGAGTGGCACAGTATTTAAACAATTAGTAGTCACAAAATTAGAACATGACCATAAATTAGCCGTACTGCTGTATGAGAAGCAAAGCACCTTGTACACCAGACATTACGACACCACTGTAGTAATGTATCAAAACGCAGCTTAAAACTGAAATTAAAGCATGATTAAATCTGAAATAAAGTTCAGAAGATATTATATCTTTCTCTTTTCTTCCCCTTTACTTACTTACATTTTTTTTTGAAGTTATTTGTTTCTCGTACTAGTTACTATTCTACTTGTTTCAAGTGTTCTGACAAGTCCGATTTTCTTGTTCTGTTGGCAATTTTTCTGCCTATTAGAAGCACAGTGGTAATTAAATGGTACTCCTGTGATTCTATACAATGGTACTTTGGTTATCGTTATCAATCTGTTCCAAATCCATTTTCCCCATTAAAAAAATAATGTAAATCCCATTAATTCGTTCTAGAAGGCCAAAAAAACTGACACAAAACACATTTTTATAGTTTTACATGAAAACATTTGTGAATGCATATAAATACATATAAACGATGAATAAAAGAGATAAATGTACACTTAAGGTTATTTTTATGCGATTCTTTAAAACGACATAATGTGGCAATAAGCTCAACACAGACTACCTTAATACTTTGCCATGAGTTATTTCATGAATTCAATTGTGTTTCCCTCCTTCATCTCACGTTTCTGATTTTGGAGCCAAAGAAGGTTAAGTGCCAGCATTTTAATAAAGACGGTGAAAAACACTATTGAATTCAAAAAATGGTAAAACACAAAGGCAGTGTCCATTTTGATCTTGCTGCCTCACTGTCTTTGTATTCACGTCTTCAATGAAGGTAAAAGTAACCCTAAATGCACATTTATCCCTTTTGTTTGCCATTTACAGTAAATGGATTTAGTTTTATTTTATACATGTTAAACTATAATTGTATATCTGTACTATAATTGTATAACAACACTTTTGAGACTTAATTGTGTTTTTGTGAAAAGAACTACAGAATTAACCACTGATGACATCACAGACGGGCGATGGAGCTGACGTCTGATTTCTGCAAGCTGCTAAACACACTAACCGGGACGTACACTAAACGTGGTTATACTGTCCTATATTTACCGCACGGTGGTCGAGTGGGTAGCACATTGGCTTCACAGTCAGGAGGTTCAGTGTTCGAATCTCCGTTGGGCATCTCCGTGTGGAATTTGCATGTTCTCCCCGTGCGTGCGTGGGTTTTCTCCGGGTACTCCGGTTTCCTCCCACAATCCAAAAACATGCATGTTAGGTTAATTGGCGACTCTAAATTGTCCATAAGTACGAATGTGAGTGTGAATGTTTGTTTGTCTATATGTACCCTGCGATTGACTGGCGACCAGTCCAGGGTGTACCCCTCCTCTCGCCCAAACCCAGCTGGGAGAGGCTCCAGCATACCCGCAACCCTAATGAGCATGAGCGGCACAAAAAATGAATGAATGAATGAGTATATGTATTAATGTTATTCAAAATAAGTTGGTTGGTCTAACACTGTCAGAAAAAAAACGCCTTGTTAGAAGTTTTGACCATGATTTCAAATTCTGCTTGGGTTTTGGTTTTTGCAATTAAAGCAAAATGTTTTATACATTACTACTAATAACAGTGGTTAAGTTATTTTTACATTTGCTGGACAATTAGGATTGTTAAGTCGCATGAGGCAAGATGCATTTTCTTTTTACACTTCTACGTTTATCAAAGGTTTTGTGATGGCAACAGTTTGACCCTGGAGCAAATACATTTGAATTTGGAACAAATGTGGGGGCAGTTTGTGTCCCATGACAGATTTGATGCCTCCTTTGAGATTTCCCCGTATTATGATTATGTAGCATTGTGATATTCTCATATGGTGGAAGAGATTTGCAATGTATTAGCAGCTTAATTATGCTATGGCATGTTCATTTCCATATGTTACTAACGTTATTTAGCTAAATGGACTGGTGGAAATATTAGAACTAGTTCTCAGTACACGGTCATGCCATCAAGAACAATAGCTCACAGGCAGTATCAATCAAAACCAAGCATTATTATCATTATAAATGTAAAACTGTTGCTACAGCTCTATTATATAATATAGTATAAGGCTGGTTGCTTCAAGAAGTGACTATGAGCACTGTTCAAATCAAAACTCCTTAAATGCATCACAGTCTCTCTTATGTGAGAAGTGGGAAGTGCACAGCATGTGTTTGTTTAAGTGCCACCCATCTTCATATCCACACCCTGTTATGTAAGTCTTCTTTTTCCTGTGCATTTTTTTCTCACTACCACAGAAATTAGAAAACAAGTATCTCTGAGGACGACCCCGCCTTACACTAATTACACACACTGGCATCTACGGGATGGCACGGACATGAATCGTGAATGTCTATCCTTGCAGGACATGACAAGAAGCAATATCTTTCTAATAAAATGAATACATAACACTGTTTTACGGTGCAGGAGGTAGACAAGTGCAGCCTCTGTAGGTTCCCTCCCTGTTGGTTGGCAGTAAAAACTCCACCCAGGAGAGAGAACTAGTCACACCCTGACACTACAAGTGCTGCAGAGGTTTGCCTCTCCATATATACAAAATGTCTGCATATTTTACATTTAGACTGACAACGCAGTGGAACCTCGATTTGGAATTTAACCTCAATTTCCTGTAAAAATAAAATAAAATAAATAATGCCTTGAAAGTCACACCAAACAATCTTGAGTTCACTGTGCCTCTAAAGCTGCAATTCTCAACCGGTGGGATGTGACCCACTGTCGCAGGGTCTTTGCCAAAAAAAATGTATTAATAAGTAATGCAATGTCCCTGAATGCCCCTCACGTCTGTGCTATTTGCTTGCTCCGCCACCTCAAAGTGCGTGCCATGTTTACGGGCAACTTGATCAGTCTTGAGCGGCGGGGAACTTAACGAGTGCGGGCTCAGTAGTGTGGACGTAATGTGTCGTCCGTCTGACACACAGCTTGATAGCTATATATCTACTGGAGAAGAGCGTGGCATAAAGGGAAAGCTCATGTTGTGATGCATGGAGGAATTCCACCAACTCTGAGGACTACCAAGTACAGGTTTTTATCATGTAATGAATATCGATAATAAAAAATACTATATACAGGCCTATGGGTTCCCGTATTTTCTGGTGCGCAAATGATGACCTCATCAAACCACCTCTGAAGCGTGTAAACGACAAGCTCGCTCGCTCTGCACCTGACTAACGTCACACTGTATCTTTGGTGTATTCATATCTTTGGCGACTGAAAGCTCTACTCCCCATGGTGACGAGCCGGGCCGGGGTACAGTGAGCTGGAGAGAGGAGGAGGAGCGGAGTGACCGAGCAGGTGTAGCAATATGAAGGAGGTCGGTCAGGTATGGGGGGGGGCGAAGTAGTGTATGGCTTTGAATGTGAGCAGAAGGATTTTGTATGCATTGTGTGATGGGGAGCCAGTGGAGCTGTCGTAGGACTGGTCAGATGTGGTTTATGGAGGGTGTGTTTGTGATGATGCAAGCGGCGGAGTTTTGTACCTGTTGAAGTCTATGGAGTATTTTTTGGGGGAGACCGAACAAGAGAGAGTTGCAGTAATCGATATATGTGATATATGTGATGTTACAGATATTGGTATCGGTTGATATCAAAATCGGAAATGGACAATATCGGACAATATTGACATATCGAATATCTGCAAAAAAGCCAATATCGGACATCCCTACTTTTGACCAATAAAATAAAGGATTTTAGAAATGTTGGTCAACTGAAAAGCTATGAAAAGTATGAACATGCACAGCACTCAATACTTGGTCGGGGCTCCTTTTGCTTGAATTACTGCAGCAATATGACTTGGCACTCCTCAGGTGTTATGCGAGCCCAGGTTGTTTTCTGCATTCAGATCTTCTGCATTGCTGGGTCTTGCATATCGCATTTTCCTCTTCACAATACCCCAAAGATTTTCTATGGGGTATTGTCCGGTCAGTCGAGTTTGCTGGGCAATTAAGACAGGGATACCATGGTCCTTAAACCAGGTACTGATAATTGTAGTACTGAGTGCAGGTGACAAGTCTTGTTGGAAAATAAAATCTGTCAAGTCAGCAGACTTCCCCACGATAATGTAGCCTACAGGACTAGACTGAGAGACCATTTAAAGGCCTTTGCGGGTGTTTTGAGTTAATTAGCTGATTAGAACGTGATTTGTAAAAGATAATTATAGAACTGGAAATTTAACATGTTGAGAAGTGCAATGTAGTAATAGAACCAGAAATGAAACTCACTGCAACATAAGATGATAACCATAGAAATGGAACATACCTTTGCCCTGGTTCTTGGTGTCGTCGAGCAGAGGTAGCATGATGGCGTTGTTGAGGCTGGGGGGTGATCTCACGGCCGTGGTGTACATTAGGGGCAGCGACTGCACCACCACGGGAATACGGTGCACGTGGCTTCCTAGCTTGCCCACACCCTGCAGGCCCAGTGGGCTTGACGGAGGCGGCGGCACAGAGTGCAGGATGTGCAAATATGGCTGACCTCTCATCCCCCCACCGGATGCCACCAAAGAGCCCGGCGAGAGCAATGAGGAGGCCGAGGTGATGACCGATGGGGACGAAGAAGAAGAAGAGGACGATAGAGAGGACGGTGAAAAGGCGGATCTCCTCGGGGAGGACGACATGATGTGTGAGGAAGAAGAGGGGCGGGGCTTGTTGATTGACAGGTCAACTGGCTCTGTCTGTGTGTGGAAGTGCAGGTCGTGAGCAAGGAGGTCTTCTGGGGGTTCCGCTTTAACTCTACTGAGGAAGAAGGGCACACCGTCCATCGCGGAATAAGGACGCACTTTGGGTGACTGTGGGAGAAGAGAAGGGGATATTAATTAGACAAATAATAGCCCATATTCGGGGCTTTTAAGTTTTAAAATATTCTTAGAACGACAGTACAAATATCACCAAAAATCTTGATTTGGTTGAGGAGTATGACAAAAAGTGTACCAAATTAACATTTTAACCACAGTTTTCCCACACTCTTAGTTTTCATCTAAAATCAATACAGACCAAGTACCACAATGCAAAGCTCGCATCACTCCAGATTATGGTTGTGACAAAATATATATCAATCTATGGCATATACAGTGAGGGGAAAAAACTATTTGAATCCCAGCTGATTTTGTAAGTTTGCCCACTAACGAAGAAATGATCAGTCTATAATTTCAATGGTAGGTTTATTTGAACACTGAGCGACAACAATGACAAAAAAATCCAGAAAAACGCGTTTCAAAAAGAGTGAATTAATTTGCATATCCATGAAGGAAATAAGTATTTGATCCCTTTGAAAAACGTGCTTCAGTACTTGGTGGGAAAACCTTTGTTGGCAATCACAGAGGTCAGCCGTTTTTTGTAGTTGGACACAAGGTTTGCACACATCTCAGGGGGGATTTTGGCCCACTCCTCTTTGCAGATCCTCTTCAAGTCATTAATGTTTCGTGGCTGATGTTTGGCAACTCGAACCTTCAGCTCTTTCTACAGATTTTCTATGTGATTAAGGTCTGGAGACTGACTAGGCCACTCCATGACCTTAATATGCTTCTTCTTGAGCCAATCTTTTGTTGCCTTGGCCGTGTGTTTTGGATCATTGTCATGCTGAAATACCCAACCATGACCCATTTTCAATGTCCTGCCTGAGGGAAGGAGGTTCTCACCCAACACTTGACAGTACATGGCCCCGTCCATCCTCCCTTTGATGCGGTGCAATAGTCCTGTCCCCTTGGGAGAAAAACACCCCCAAAGCATAATGTTTCCACCTCCATATTTGATGGTGGGGACGGTGTTTTTGGAGTCATAGGCAGCATTCCTCCTCCTCCAAACACGGCGAGTTGGGTTGATGCCAAAGAGCTCAATTTTGGTCTCATCTGACCACAACACTTTCACCCAGTCTTCCTCTGAATCAGTCAAATGTTCAGTGGCAAACTTCAAACGGGCCTGTAGATGGACTTTCATGAGCAGGGGGACCATGCGGGCACAGCAGGATTTCAGTCCTTCATGGCGTAGTGTGTTACCAACTGTTTTTGTGGTGACTTTGGTCCCAGCTGCGTTGAGATCATTGACAAGTTCCTCCCGAGTGGTTCTGGACTGATTCCTAACAGTTCTCATTATCATTGAAACTCCACGAGGTGAGATCATGCATGTAGCTCCAGACCGAGGGAGATTGGCAGTTAATTTATGTTTCTTCCATTTGCGAATAATTGCACCAACTGTTGTCACCTCCTCACCCAGCTGCTTGGCGATGGTCTTGTAGCCCATTCCAGCCCTGTGTAGGTCCACAATCTTGTCCCTGACATCTTTGGAAAGCTCTTTGGTCTTGGCCATGGTGTAGAGTTTGGCATCTGGATTGATTGATTGCTTCTGTGGACAGGTCTCTTGACCCCAGACACTTTTACCAATCAAAAGTTGCATGCCTACCTTAAATGAATAGGATCGTTGCTATAACAAAAGCAAAACATGGACAAAATATCTGTGGCACTTTCATCATATATTTCCATTTCCATCCATCCATCCATCCATTTTCTTCCGCTTATACGAGGTCGGGTCGCGGGGGCAGCAGCCTAAGCAGGGAAGCCTAGACGTCCCTCTCCCCGGCCACTTCGTCCAGCTCTTCCCGGCGGATGCCGATGCGTTCCCAGGCCAGCTGAGAGACATAGTCTCTCCAGCATGTCCTGGGTCTTCCCCGAGGCCTCCTACCGGTTTGACGTGCCCTGAACACCTCCCCAGGGAGGCGTCCGGGAGGCATCCTAACCAGATGCCCGAGCCACCTCACCTGGCTCCTCTCAATGCGGAGGTGCAGCGGTTCTACTTCGAGTCTCTCTCGGATGACAGTGCTTCTCAACCTAGCTCTAAGGGAGAGCCCAGCCATTCTGCAGAGAAAACTCATTTCGGCCGCTTTTACCTGCAATCTTGTCGTTCCGGTCACTACCCGAAGCTCATGACCATAGGTGAGGGTAGGAACATAGATTGACCGGTAAATTGAGAGCTTTGCCTTTCGGCTCAGTTCTCTCCTCACCATGACAGACCGGTGCAGAGTCCGCATCACTGCAGACGCCGCACCAATCTGCCTGTCCATCTCACGTTCCATCCTTCCCTCACTTGTGAACAAGACCCCGAGGTACTTAAACTCCTCCACTTGAGGCAGGACCTCATCCCCGACCCGGAGATGGCACTCCACCCTTTTCCGGGCGAGAACCATGTACTCAGATTTGGAGATGCTGATTCTCATCCTAGCCGCTTCACACTCAGCTGCGAACCGATCCAGTGAGAGTTGAAGGTCACTGCTCGATGAAGCCAACGGGACCACGTCATCTACAAAAAGCACGACCAAATCCTGTGGCCACCAAACTGAAACCCCTCAGCACCCTGGCTGCGGCTAGAAATTCTGTCCATTAAAGTAACGAACAGAATCGGTGAGAAAGGGCAGCCCTGGCGGAGTCCAACCCTTACTGGAAATGGGTCCGACTTATTGCCGGCAATGCGAATCAAACTCTGACACCGGTCATATAGGAAACAAACCGTCTGGATTAGGTGGTCCGATATCCTACATTCCCGAAACACTCCCCACAGTATTCCCTAAAGACCACGGTCGAATGACTTCTCCAAGTCCACACAACACATGTAAACTGGTTGGGCAAGCTCCCATGCCCCCTGAAGGATGGGTGCGGATCCTCCCCTCCAGAACCCCTGAATAGACTTTACCGGGAAGGCTGAGGAGTGTGATCTCACAATAGTTAGAACATACCCTTTGGTGCCCCTTCTTGAAAAGCGGGACCACCAGACCCGGTCTGCCAGTCCAGGGGCACCGACCCCGATGTCCACGCGATGCTGCAGAGTCGTGTCAACCAAGACACGTCCCCAGCATCCAGGGCCTTTAGGAACTCCGGGCGGATCTCATCCACCGCCAGGGCCTGGCCACCTAGGAGCTTTTTGACCATCTCGGTAACCTCAGCACCAGAGATAGTAGAACCATCCTCAGAATCCCAGGGCACTGCTTCCATGTTGGAAGGAGTGTTGGTGGGGTAGAGGAGGTCTTCAAAGTATTCCCTCCACTGGGTCACAACATCTCAAGTAGCACACTGTCCCCACCATACAGGGTGTTGTCTCAGCAGCACACCGTCCCCACCATACAGGGTGTTGACTGTGCACTGCGTCCCCCACCCTGAGATGGCGGGTGTCGGTCCAGAATCTCTTTAAAGCCATTCGGAAGTAGTTTTCCATGGCCCCTTTGAACTCCTCCCATGTCCAAGTTTTTGCCTCAGTGACTACCAGAGCCGCGTACCGCTTGGACTGCCAGTACCTGTCAGTTGCTTCCAGAGTCCCATGGGCCAAAACGGCCTTATAGGACTCTTTCTTCAGATTGACGGCATCCCTCAGCGCTGCTGTCCACCAACGGGTTCTGGGATTACACCACGACAGACACCAACCACCTTACGGCCACAGATCTGATAAGCCGCATCGACAATGGAGGCACAAAACATCGCCCACTCGGACTCAATGTCCGCTGCCTCCCTCGGAACATAGTCAAAGCTCTGCCGGAGGTGGGAGTTGAAACGTCTTCTGACAGGGGACTCTGCCAGACGTTCCAGAGGCCTTGCGGTGCGTTGAGGTCAGTCCGACTAGATCTAGCCGGAATTTCTCCACCTCACGCACCAGCTCAGGCTCCCCGCCAGAGAAGTGACATTCCGTGTACCGACAACTAGCTTCTGTAGCCGCGGATCGGACCGCCAAGGCCTCCGCCTCCGGCCGCCACCCAGCTCACTTAGCACCCGACCCCTTTGGGCCCTCCTACGAGTGGTAAGCTCATGGGATGAAGGACCCAGGTTATTTTTTTGGGCTGTGCCCAACCGGGCCTCTGGCTGCAGAGGAGCACCCCGGTGACCCGCGTCCCGACAAGGGAAAACGAAGTCCAATGATTCATCATTAGGGTCTTTTGCGCCACTCTCTGTCTGTTCCCTCCCCGAGGACCTGTTCGTCATAGGTGACCCTAACAGGTCACCATGGCAGCCCCCGACAACTTATCTCCTAGTGTCATTGGGACACGCAAACTCCTCCACCACGATAAGGTGGTGGCTCAGGGAGGAGGCTTTCCATTTCTTGATTAAAAATAGGGAGAGTAAATATTAATGAACATACACTCAGTATGTAAAATATGTCAGATTAGCCAAGGGATAATTTCCATTTGTTGTCCCTAGACACGTTGATGCAGACATACACTCGTGTAGAAATAATAATATTAACAGAAGAACAGATAAACACAGAGACCAGGATCACAACCACATCACTTGTGTTGCTCCTCCTCTTGTTTCCTCCTGTTTTCTATCACTCCCCATAATATTGTAGCAGTCTTACCCCCCGCCCAAGTCTTCTTTGTGACAGTGGAAAAAACATCATATGGGCTCAATTTCCTGATCCTCTCTCTCAGCAATAGGACTCCCAGAGGCCAGCGCCTCGCTGTATCTTTCGTCTTTTCACTGGACACTGTAATACAAGCGCTCTGTCTGACCCTGAGCACGTTATACGTTTTTTTCTTCAAACCTTCCGGATAGGATAATAAAAGAAATGGTGACCTTTGTCCAAATCCAAAGCGTGTGACATGGGGGAGTAGCAGTGTTCCACATGTGGGAGGGGTGTCGCAGTGTTGATCCTAAGAGTGAGGGCTTGCTTACAGAGGCTGAGTCACGTTCAGCCCCATCAGGGAGGGAACACACATGTTTTAGACCTGTAATGCTTATTAATTTAGAAGGATCCAAAAAGTTTAATGGAGTTTGACCCCTAACTTTTCATTCCAGGACTCACACTTCTTTCTCCTTATGTAATTGCTGGCATACAAGTTGATCTGTGGTGAATTGTTTTTTCCTTCCTCCGAGTAGTTTTTTGGTGTAGTTGCCTACTATTTATACTCCAAGCTTGTACATTATTCAGCATACCTGAAATGTTACCAGCTCATGAATATAACGCAAATACTGTTTACTCCGTAATGACCTTGCTAATAGAAAACAAACCCAGCCCTGTCCAATACACCCATGGATGACCCCCCCCCCCCCCCCCCCCCCCCCCCCCC
>QODF01000079.1:1190687-1269815 GCA_024372805.1 Oostethus manadensis | reverse complement strand
AAAAAAAAAAAAAAAAAAAAAAGAATCCTTCAAAAATCCTGAAACAGTGATCCGGATCACCCTCAAAATGTAGTCAGTTATTCCATTTCCGGCAATTCCTTAAAATCTCATCCACATCCATTCAGACATATTTAAGTTATTTTAAACACAAACAAAGAGACAAACAAATAGATAAACACCGCAAATAAGGAGGTCAGTTGTTCATTTTCTTGTTTTGTTTTGTTTTTTCAAACTCAGGCATTCATTACAGCCATTGAAAAAAAAAAAAAAAAAAAAAAAGAATCCTTCAAAAATCCTGAAACAGTGATCCGGATCACCCTCAAAATGTAGTCAGTTATTCCATTTCCGGCAATTCCTTAAAATCTCATCCACATCCATTCAGACATATTTAAGTTATTTTAAACACAAACAAAGAGACAAACAAATAGATAAACACCAGCAAAAACATACCCTCCTTGGCGGAGGTAACTACAGTATATGACCTTTAATTCCCCACTCCTTCAAACAAGGGTTCAACCTATCTGGGCCTCTATTCAAAGACCCTGTCCACACATAGGCGGGTGTCTCATAAGACCAAGTTATTTTCCACGGTTTGGCCTAACATCCACATGAGCCTGCAGATATTTGGCACTAAAAACAAAGGTTTTTAAAAGTTCCGGCCAAAGTGTAGATTTGGAGAAAAATCCGGTTAAATGTTTGGGTATAGATGCAACTAACCAGAGTTTACGTTTCACTGCCTGTGACAAAGTAAACTGTGACGTCATACATGCAACCTGTATTTACATCAGAAAAAACATGGCTGCCGTCAGAACTGTGTTGGTTGTAGCTATTGTTGAAGTGCTTTTTGCTTGCTTATTCTAAAACAACGTTTAGAAGCAATTCTACCTCCACACCAGTCAGTCCACACCAACAAGCCTGGCGGCGTGTTTTATGTTTGGCGGGTTGATAAGAGGACGATTCTGATTGGATAGAATTTTAGTAACTATTGCCGCCTACAGGTTTGGCATGCTTATGACTGTGGTTCCCAATGCATTTATACAGTTACGTAAGTATGCCTTTTTTTTAATTTTTTTTTTTTTTTTTTATAAATTACGAGGTTGTGTGAGCACCATTTTTTTCCATAAACAGAGAGGGAGAAATATGCAGTTTTACAAATACCCTGCTACATGTGGACAAGGCCTTAGCCTTGTCTAGTCTCACACACAGTCGACAGGTGTGTGGTTAACAAAAGTAAATACCCACCAGGTCACCGGGTCTAATTATTACCGCTGACAAAACATTGCCCTTAACAGCTGTGGCTGTTAACTCCTGATGTCGTTTTTATCAACTCCATAAGACATGTCAAAACAGTTTTTTACGCTCTGCATGTGCTTTAAAATGTTGCTAACCCGCTGTTGGTTTAAAACTCATGCGCGTCACTAATGTTTACAATGAACACAACAGCATTCCTTATTGCTATTACAACATTGGTTCTGCTGTGTTGTGCACTTGTTAATGAATGACCCTGTGGGTCAAGTACATATTCCTTTTATACTTTCTCCTTCACTGCTAATCATTACCAAATTTAAAAAAGTTGTAAAATATAATGTTTTTTTGACATTACAGAAATAACAGCAGTTCACCAATTATGTCGAATTCCAACTACACCATGTCCTCCTCTTTGTGGTTTACTTAAATGTCCTGGCTAAAATTTGAGCATTTTTTTCATTGAAGGTTGTTGTGGATAAACAGTGTGTATTATACTACTTTTTATATTGTTTGTGTATATGTCAACCTTGTATACATATTTTTTGATCATAAACAGCAATCATAAACACCACTATGCAAGTCAGATCAGATATTGATTAACTAACGTGAACTGTGAGTAAGGCAAAAACAGAAACATGTTAGTATTTTCAAGGCTCTCAAATCCAACAATACAAGCGGAAAAAGGAAACCACCTCCACTCTCATTTTGACAGACACCAACCCACACATGTGAAGATGTCCTCGAGCCGCCAGCCCGCCTCCATCCCCGCGCCATTCTCTTTATCAGAGGATTCTGCTACTGGCGGGGGCACATTTTCCAGGCCCAGTTTAACGAAGGAGGCCATTTACAGGCAGGACCATGGCTCCCTGCCACCTAAATAAAGACCACATTTTCCTGCCGTGGCCTGTCTCTCCCTGTGACAGGGAGGGAGGTGCAGTGATTTTGGGCAAGATTGGCTATCTAGGCACACTTCAAAGCTGTCTGAGGTCGCATCAAGATTGACATCAGTGCACGTATAGGGAGAGACTTCAAGAGGAGGAAGAGGGCGCTTCAAAAGCTTGGCGGCATGATAGAGAGCAGAACACCCAGACAAGAGCTGGAGAGAAACCACCTGCTACCCCACTTGTCCTCAGACCTCAGATGTGAAGATTTCTTATCAGCACGGACGAACTATTCTACAAGACCTAAATTGACCCAAGTGGTTAGGAGGACCCGGTGTTCTGCCCATTCTTTATATTCTTATGAACAGCCTCTAGTTTATCTTGACGAATCCAGGTGGTGCACTTCACGGATCCTCTGATCCAAACAAAGATGGACTTTTTAAAAACATAGGAACCATGTTGCGCGCAACGAACATGGTGCTGATGACAACGGACAACGGATTAATGATGCTACCAAAAGTTCCACTGTATTCCGTAAACATTGTCAATCTTATTTTTAAAAAATTACAAATAAAACGGTATCAAAATGTCCTATCACAAATAATCTACCAAAATTAGCATATTAATCAATATTATCAAAAGTTAGTTGTGAATTTGGCTTGCTACATTTGATTGTTTGCAGGACTCTTGGTTCCTTAGGCCGGTCGCGATAACAAATTTGCTGGATGAGAATTGTCCTATACACTATTTTCAATCATCTATATTATTGACACAATTTTATTATCAATTATAGGGCTTCATAGCTGCACGGTGGTCGAGTGGGTAGCACATTGGCCTCACAGTCAGGAGGTTCAGGGTTCGAATCTCTGTTGGGCATCTCTGTGTGGAGTTTGCATGTTCTCCCCGCGCGTGCGTGGGTTTTCTCCGGGTACTCCGGTTTCCTCCCACATTCCAAAAACATGCATGTTAGGTTAATTGGCTACTCTAAATTGTCAATAGGTATGAATGTGAGTGGGAATGTTTGTTTGTCTATATGTGCCCTGCCTTTGGCTGGCGACCAGTCCAGGGTGTACCCCGCCTCTCGCCCAAATCCAGCTGGGATAGGCTCCAGCATACCCGCGACCCGAATGAGGATAAGCGGCATAGAAAATGATTAAATGAATGAATATACGGCATCTTAATAAGAGTACATTGTTTTAAAAGCAATAAACTCAAATTTGTCAAGAGTATTTAACATTGTAATTGGAAAGGTAAACTTTTTTAAATACATTAAACAACATAATAAATCAAAAAACAAAAAAGCCAAAAAAACAAATCCTAGCAAAAAAACACACTTAAATAAAAATCAGACATATCCAAATATATAAGTCATATTTGAGCTGGACCACATATCTGTGGAGTAAAATTAATATTATGTATGTTTGCTGATATAGGGCCGCACGGTGGATGAGAGGTTTCCTCCCACATTCCAAAAACATGCATGTTATGTTAATTAGCGACTCTAAATTGTCCATAGGCATGAAGGGGAGTGTGAATGTTTGTTTGTCTATATGTGCCCCGCGATTGACTGGCGACCAGTCCAGGGTGTACCCCGCCTCCCGCCCAAAGTCAGCTCGGATAGGCTCCAGCATACTCGCAACCCTAATGAGGATAAACGGTATAGAAAATGAATTAATGGATGGACGTGTACATTCTCCCAGGAAATTTAGACTGTCTTTCAAACAATTTCAAAATTTCCCCAAAAGTTGGCTTTTTAACCGCATTGAAAGGCTGCATTTCTTTAAGGTGGCTGTGAGCGTGCACCACTTTGTGCAGTTTTTTTATATTTGCTCTGCCGACCAAACGTAAGCGCTGACTGTCGAGACAAAGGCTCTGCTGCACCTCCACACGGAGGCTTTGAATTCGGCTTAGAATCCATTGTTTTTGTGCCTTCATTTATATTAACGTTTGCTTGCTGACTTGCTGCTAGCTCTGTGTATAAACTCAGTAGCAGCCCCGCCTCCAAGTACTGGGAGAAAGAGGCTGAATAGATGAGAGAAGGGTTTACTCTCTCCGTTCGTTTCACTACAAAACCAATGTGCACAGACACATGCAGAGTGAACAATCTTGCCATCCAGCCTGTGCGGTTAAGGCTATATCCACACGAAGACAAAACGCTGATCATTTCCAAAAGGTTTTCTGTAAAGAAGGAGCTAGGTCAAAAACTATGTGCGTCCATACGAATGTACTGAAAACGAGTGAAAAGGATGTACTAGACATGCCGAACCTGTTAGTGGCGCTGTGGCACTCTGAAAGCGGAAACACGCGACAGACCCACAACCAAACAAACTTCATCGGCATTTCCGAACGCAAGTGGAGGGTGTGACATGATGCAAAGCGAGCCACCAATAGTTTCATCACATGACACCATTGAATTTGTCCAAAGAATTTTCCAAACATCGTGTCAAAATGATTGGGAATAATAATCTCCAAATGAGCGACAATATTTTGAGCCACCCAATGTGACGCATCATAAATTATATTTTGGGCAAAACAATGCAATATGGCCGCACGGTGGCTGAGTGGTTAGCACACTGGCCACACAGTTAGGAGATCTGGAAGACCTCGGTTCAAATCTCCGTTGGGCATCTCTGTGTGGAGTTTGCATGTTCTCCCCGTGCGTGTGTGGGTTTTCTCCGGGTACTCCGGTTTCCTCCCACATTCCAAAAACATGCATGTTAGGTTAATTGGCGACTCTAAAAAAATTGTCCACTGGTATGAATGTGAGTGTGAATGGTTGTTTGTCTATATGTGCCCTGCGATTGACTGGCGACCAGTCCAGGGTGTACCCCGCCTCTCGCCCAAAGTCTGCTGGGATAGGCTCCAGCATCCCCGTGACCCTAATGAGGATAAGCGGTTCAGAAAATGAATGAATGAATGAACAATGCAATATCAGGTGCAGGAACCACATAATGCAGCATATTACCTGCTTTACAAAGTCTGGTGAATTGTGGCATGATAAGTGGGACGATAGACCGTTATAACCGATAACTTGTCAAGGATTAAAGCTTTCAGAACACTCCTGAGAGTCTGCAACGTTTGACACTAATTACAGTACTTCAAAGACATCAACAGACTTCAGACGTTGTAAGTATTGTTATGTGCAAATTTGCTAACTACTTTCTGTAGAAGATAAGGTACTACATTTTCCAACATATACAGTATTAATGACAACTGTCAAAGCGGCCCACGTTTTAGGTCAGTTCTGTAATAGCTGCCGGCTGGCATAAAAGGAACACTAAATGACTGATGTGTTATGAATGAAAATCAATAGGAACTGAACACTAATGCATCATTATTACAGAAATGTAGTGGCCTACACACACGCGCGCATGCACAGCTGTGGCAGCAACACAAAGCCATTGTAACCTAGCAACAGCTTCTCCATAACAAGACCACTTTATTTATAGGTATGTTGGACCAGGGAGAGACTTCTGATACTTACTGTATTAGGGCTTGCGTGAGGTAACATCATTAGACGGGACAAAATGAAGGCTGAACTCTTTAGAAAAACAATAGCACGGGCCCGGGAGTTTGGCGAAGGATTAAATTGCGATGATTTAACTTCTGGTCTGTGATTCGTATTGGCAATAAGAAGGCGCGAGGAGAGAAGAGGGAGTCGAGGAAGAGATGGAGCTGTGTTAGTGCAGGAAGAGGAGGGTTGTGTTGTGTTTGTAAGACAGAAGGGCAGGCAGGGGGAAGATCAATGGAGAACGTGAAGGAACGTAACGATAGTAGACCTAGTGTTTCTCAGCCTCGTCATTGACAATTACCCCCAAAGTAGTATTCTGCTCTAACAACGCCCCTATAACCACCTCCTCCTTCTTAATGCATTCCTGTCCCAGCTGTGGCTCTCCTCCTCCTCCTCTCTACCATGCTCTCCGACCACTCCTCATAGCCCCCACACTCTCTCGCTCGGGCCTGGGAGTGATTATCTGCCCATTGCCGGGAGGAGGAAAGCAGCAAAGGGAAGAAAAAAATAGGGAATTGTCTGGAAAACAACTGCTCTCTTACCCCTTGTTCCGATTCCAGGGGCTCGGATTTAACTCGGACTGCAGGCATTCCGTCAAGCATTAACATCCTGTCTCTTCAGCGGCCTGCAAAGTGACAGAAAACAGGTATAAGCGCGACATTGATTTGACTAAGTTGTAAACCACACATACATTTTTTTTCATCAGCCCTTTTACCCTTGAACCGCTGCACACAAAAGGGTAAAAATTAGTGTTGCCTGTGCTGTTATTATTCTGACGCATGCACCACAAGGTGGCGCTGTTATGAAATCCAATAAGTCACATTAACCTGAAATTTCTCACACAAAGTGCTTGACAAAAACACCTGCTGTTCTTTAAGTACAGCAGTACATTTACATTGAGGTGTTATTCCCGAATCACCGCAAAATTCAGGGCACTGTCAAGCTTGTGTCTTTAAAATTTGAGCCGGACTGGTTAAAAATTATAGCCGCCACCAAGCAAAACGTCTTTGCAGGGCCAATGGCAGGACTTATGAGTCATTGAGCATTTGTCTAAGGATTACAACACTTTAACAACATCTGTATTACATGTGTGCAAGAATGCTTTGCAAAGCATTTTGACCAAGGCCCACAGGGGGCGCTACAAATGTAACATATAATCGTGACTGTACATTCGTCTGTCAGAAGTTGCCCCGATTTCTGAGCTTGAAAGGTACAGTCCGGACCAGGGTTTCCTAAAGTTAAACCACTTACATATCTGTCTTTAGCCAGTGCGGTATCAAATCCCCGTGTCATTGTCTAGTTGAATGAATATATTCAGTTTCCTGGTGAGCTGCTGCAAGCATTCCTATTACCAGTCTGCGGCGTATAATAACTAGCTTGTATCAGTAGTTACTAAGCAGTTTTTGCCACACCTCAGCCAGGTCAGAGTTCCTTGTGTCTTTCACGCAGAAAAAGCAAAGCAGCCATATCCATATTCAAGGCAAACATCCTCCCACCGCCCCCAACGCTACCTCTGTCTGTCCAGTGGCCAGTAACTGCTGCTGTTGCTGCTGCTGGAAAGGCAAGTGAGCCAATAACAACAATGTATGTTCCGTATCACCCCTCGGCTACAGGAAACCTTAGGTAGTGATCCCTCTTATTATTTTAGCAGAAGTTTGGGCTGAAGAATGCGAGCCAGCAGCCGGGATAACGGTTGCTCTGCACTGCCATCGCAGTCACTCAAGAGTTGGAGAAATAAACCTTAGGTAGTGATGAGTGATGTAGAGTGTTTTCCTATTGAGGCTTTCCTGGCATATTAAATGAATAGGATTATCACCACCCAACCAGGGCTACTCAACTAAAATTCAAATTGTTCCGATACAGAGAATTTCCTCAAGCTAAGATCCAGTACACAACCTCCTCAAATAATTCCAGCTACATGTCGAAAGTGTACACCGGGCCACACTTTGGACACCCCTGGTTTGGGATTGAGAACCACTGAACTACAGTGGTGGATCTATCTTCTTTCCCCATAACTTTACCATCTCAATCAATCCTTTATATCTTCTTTCTCTGTATGTCTCGCTCGTTCTTCCGGTCACTCGCTTCGCTTCTCTCCTCTTTCATTTGTCTCTGCGCCAATGCACTGATTTGACTGGCAGAGGAGCATCACATGGGATGCTCGCATGCGATTGGTCAGTGGATTACCTGATCTAATCAACCAGTACCGTAAAGTCTAAAAAAGATGCACCGGTCAAATCTTAGAACACTTACAGTAAATAATTTATTCACTCTAGGTCCAGGTCCGTACTGGACGGGTTCCGGGTCTGACTTGGACTGTGGTCCGCCAGTTAGTGATCCCTGACCTAAAGCCTTGTTTCAACACGCAGTACAGTTCAGTAAGATACAACACAAAGCAACTTTGATACCTCTCTGCATTGTATTAAACGGGTTTTTGTTATCTTCTACCAAGAGGAAGTACCTGCGATCATAATTGCGATCAAAATGAGATCAACATGACAACAGCTTGAAATCTTCTTCTACAGTATTGTATAAATTGTGCTCTTCTTTTTCTTTCATCAACACAGTAGGAAAAAAGTTCCTTCATTAATAACCAGCACGTAAATTGTTCCCTTTCATTAAATATTTCCGCTTTATGGAATGAAAATCCACAAATTCACCAAAGCATACCCCTGTGACTGGCAACCCAGCAACAGGGTACTAAAAAGTAGGACAATGGTGAGGTGTATAGTTCACAACAACTGAACTGAACCGAATCTATTGATGGAGTCCAAAAAGCATATCAAAGCATACTCCTGCAACTAAGAAAACTAAAAAGTGGGCTCATTCAGGCTGGATATCATGAAACATACCCGACCTTTCCAAAATGTAATCTGAACCCAACTGAACCCTTTGTGGAAACAGCTGGCCTTAAGCTGCAACAAGCAACTAATTTATTCAAAAAGCAAAACAAGTAAATGCCACATAATGTCCACTATTTCTCTAGCACGAGGCTAATCCTGGTGGTGTTTGTGTGTGATGGAGGTGAGGGGGGGGGGGATTTACTCCAGCACATTCTGCAACCCCCAACTCCCCCGCTCCACACACACACACGTTTACCTCCCCTCTCAGGTCTAAGTCCCTCAGGTACCCTGGCTGTGCTGCTATTGTATTGTTGTCCAGGATGTCCTTCGGCTTCAGGTCTTGGTAGGCCCAGATAGCGTTACCATGGTAACTGTTTGAGCGGGTGGAGCGGTAGCCAGAGTCCAGCCTGGAGCCATGTGTTGAGGAGGAGAAGAAACGATGGGAGTGTGGCTGGCAGAAAAGTAAAAGGCTGGTTTTCCTCTCTAAAAGGATGTAAAAATTAGCCATTTTCCTCCTGTCTTTTAATGTTATCATATGTGTAGTCATGTTGGCAAACAAATAAAAATACAGTATAAGGGTCAAGCACCTCTAGAAAACAGCCACTCCGCCCAATCTGCAGTTACCGGCTAATCCAGTGGTGTGTGAACGCCTCTATAATGAACTGGCCCGCAGTGGGCTATTCATAGGAAATCAATGGCCAGTGCAAGCCGCCGTTTGGGACCGCGGTGACCAAAGTGCAAATAGTGACAAGGGAGGACACACGCCACGCAATGAGCTAACGGAGGGGAGGGGGCCAAGTGGTGGGTTCAATCCAAAAAATGTAAACCAATTGCTCCACCGTGCGCCCGTTATTGCAGAAGTGCCTTCAGTCAAAAGTAGTCAAACAATGCATTTTATGTTATTATTCTAAAGGCAACCACAAACTGCTGTACATCCGCAGTGTGAGGCTCTATGTTTGCAAGATAGGAAGGGGTAGGAGCGATGGTGCAGGGTAGATTAAGATCACCATTCCATTTGCTGCACTCTGAAATAAAATGGCCATCCCAGGTGTGTGGGGGAGTCTGATGGAAAGAGTCAGCGGAGTGTTGAGGCATTTCATTACACCTTACAACAACCAAAATCCCTTCCCAAATAATCAAGAGTACCAGATAAAACACACCTCAAGGAGACTGTGTAGAAATGTTTGCCCATCTTCCAGAAGCTTGGTTTGCATTCTGTTCTAGTTTATCCCAAATTGTTGGATGATCTTCAGGTCAGGGATCAAGCATGCATTTAAGGAGCTCACACTGGTGGTGTACTAACATGCTTGACGAGGAAAGGGGCTAAACTATCAACTAGATAGTTCGTTCTCTTTACTGTCTCATTTGGTGCTTCATTTCACGTTAAGTCCAACAATGTTTTTGGAAGTCTTCCCTATCGATTCTGTACATGAGCATTCTTCCAATTTTCTACACTGTTGGTCCTTCCAGGTCAAGGCTGAGCTGGACCCTGTACCAGCTGGGGTACACCTTCCACCAGGAGGAAGTTAGAGTACTCAGAACAAAAGCTGGATCTTCTGACTGTGAGGCCAATGTGCTAACACTCAGCCACTATGCTGACTTATGATTAATATATTGATTTAGAGGACTTTTGGACATACAGTGTAAGGTCAACAAAACCAACCATGAACTGAACTGCGGACAAACAATGAACCAATCAAATAAAAAGCAAACCTCTGAGAGTCGCTATTTTCTGTCTGGTTCCAATCTTGGCGTCCTTAGCTTCTAGCCTCCATGTGATAGCGGTTTAGAAAGAACACTGGGTAAAATGAACAGCAGATTTGCTCTAAGCTTCTGTTGATTGCGATGATTAGAAAGAGAAGTCTGTGATCAACGTTGTTATCTCAACATGTGAGTTCAAGCACCCATCGAGGCTTATCTCGTGGGGCTCGCATGGCACTATTTCTTTAGGTAGAACATAAGCTTCAGTCAACTCTGGAAAGCAGATTTCATATACTGTTGCCATCCCTTTCTTTTCCCCTCCATCTCTCTGTACTTGCATGCATGCATGCATGCATGCACAGCCCAAACACAGACAACCCAGCCTCCATCAGCGCTTTGTTCCCACGTCGAATGCCCGCAGGCAGCCGTGTACATCTGTGTCGCAGAGGCTGGACCTGCTGCCACTGGTCCAGGATGGAAGAGAGGTCAATGGAAGTGATGAAGAAAGGAATTGGGTGATGATTATTTTCTAGCATACATAGCAGGAGTGCAACAGAGAGGCAAAACATGAGGAGTTGAAATGGTTGAGCAGGACAAGGGAGGGTGTATTTTGGAGGTATTTTGCAAGGAGGAGGGTAGAGAGGGGATATGGACTAGAGCCAAGGCTCAGTCGCGCGCAAAGCACACAGTGCAAAAATGCCAACAGACCACCCCCCGCTTCTTTCAAGCAATAGCTCCACCATGGCAGATTGTTTGGGGAAGAAAGAAAAAAACATAAAGAAACAAACAAATGCAAAAGAATATAAGAAACGTGTGAAACTAAACATTTCCTGTGTGACACACGTGCAGTCATACACACCATGCAGACTTACGTTTGCTCAGGTTAAAGACAATACAGCACAGCATGACTGAAGGATATGGCCTTCACATTCAGTGTAAGGGCCAGTTATTTGTTCTTGCACACACTAGGTACTTAAATAGTAACTGGACCCAGGCAAACAAAGAGTATATGCTTAGACATATTTAAACCTGTAACCCATATCAAGTTGTCATACGAGTTCCCTTCCTAGACTGTGCTGTAAGTCGAGTTTTTGTGTAAGTCGGTTCTTATACCTAAATTATCATATGTTATAATTGATATTATATTATAATTATAATAACTCCTAAGTCATAGAACACATGAAGGACATAGAATACAGCATTAACACACTTACAAAAACAATTAAACAGTAATAAAATAACAACAAAAAACAGTAACCGAAAATAAAAACCAAAGCGCTGCAGCTTTTCCATTACAATAATAAGACCACTACGCTGCTGTTATTGTAGCTTTCATAAGAGCAGATCTGTCACGATCTGTGTGTTTGTTTTCATGTGTTTCTGGGCCGTTTCCTAATTTCTTCACTCAGTTAATTACGTGCAACTGTTTTTCCTGCTATTTATGTTCAGGTGCGTGCGCCAGTCGGGCGTCGGCTCATTGTCATTTGTTATTTGTTACTACCCTCCTTCCGTATCGTTGCTTTGTTCCTGCCGCTGCTTTGCAGCATTATTATTAAAAGATTCCTGAAAACCTCACCTGCCTGACGTCCTGCTCGCTTCATCCCCGGGGTCGTTACACCATGCCACAACAATACTGTAACAGAATGAGCCCATGGCGTCGGTGTGGCCTGGACCTCCTACAAACGCGCCGGCCCGTCGGCATCGAAGAGACCCGGCGGTGCCGACCCGGAGACGTCGACGGGGTGAGTCGCATGCCCTCCTCCAAGCCTCCCTCCACCCTTCCCTGGTTCCTGTGGCAGTCGAGGACGGCGTCTAGGATCCGCCTTCTGGAGGGGGGGGCTAGGGTGTCCGGCTGGATAGCGGAGGACGCGCGGCCGCTGGCGGAAGTCGCCCACACAAGGGCACTCTGCCCACTCCATGTTCCCGGCAGTTTCCGTCGGCTTCGGCAGCCCAGCAGCTGCCGATTGCCGCACATCGCAGCAGGACTCCACCGACTCCACGTCTGAAGGCAGCTCTCGTTGGCTTCAGCAGCCCAGCAGCCGCGGATAGGCGCACCTCGCTGCAGGATGCCACCCACTCCTTATCCTCGGCAGCCTTCGCCAGCTCCAGCAGCCCAGACGCTGCTGGTCGCCGGACCCCGCTGCGGGATTCCCCCGATCGCCACTCCTGTGGTGCCTCCCAGGGCGTCTGTCCCGGTCCTTCCAGTCCCTCCTCCCAGGGCGTCGGTCCCGGTCCCTCCTGTGGCGCCTCCCAGGGCGTCGGCTCCAGCGCCTCCTGTGGCGCCTTCCAGGGCGTCGGCTCCAGCGTCTCCTGTGGCACCTCCGACGGCGCAGGGCGTTACAGTACCGCCTCCCACAACGCAGGGCGTTTCAGTGGCGCCTCCCAGGGCGCAGTGCGTTTCTGTCACGCCTCCGGCAACGCCCAAGGTTCCAGTCCTGCTTAGGACGCGCGGCCGCTGGCGGAAGTCGCCCACACAAGGGCACTCTGCCCACTCCATGTTCCCGGCAGTTTCCGTCGGCTTCGGCAGCCCAGCAGCTGCCGATTGCCGCACATCGCAGCAGGACGCCAACGAGTGCACGTTCGAAGGCAGCTCTCGTCGGCTTCAGCAGCCCAGCAGCCGCGGATAGGCGCACCTCGCTGCAGGACCCCACCCAATCCTTATCCTCGCCAGCCTTCGCCAGCTCCAGCAGCCCAGACGCTACCGGTCGCCGGACCGCGCTGCGGGATTCCGCCGATCGCCCGCCAGCGGCAGTTCCCTCCGGCGGCAGCCCCTCCTGTGGTGCCTCCCGGGGCGTCGGTCCCTGTCCTTCCAGTCCCTCCTCCCAGGGCGTCAGTCCCGTTCGCTCCTGTGGCGCCTTCCATGGCGTCGGCTCCAGTGCCTCCTGTGGCGCCTCCCACGGCGCAAGGCGTTTCAGTGCCGCCTCCCACAACACAGGGCGTTTCAGTGGCGCCTCCCACGGCGCAGTGCGTTCCAGTGGCGCCTCCCACGGCGCAGTGCGTTTCTGTCACGCCTCCGGCAACGCCCAAGGTTCCAGTCCTGCTTAGGCCTCGCCTGCGTCGTCGTCACCTGCCTGACGTCCTGCTCCCTTCATCCCCGGGGTCGTTACATCATGCCACAACGATACCGTAACAAGATCCTTAA
This sequence comes from Oostethus manadensis, assembly GCA_024372805.1. Lineage (NCBI taxonomy): Eukaryota > Metazoa > Chordata > Actinopteri > Syngnathiformes > Syngnathidae > Oostethus > Oostethus manadensis. Next base: position 1,256,489 of record QODF01000079.1, on the reverse strand, counting down.
ACATGCTCAAAGATACGACCTCATAGTTATATGTAGCATTTGTGATTTCGGAATGTCTTTGAATGCGACGTGTGCTGACTGTGTGTGGGTGCAGGAGGTGGAGGATAGCTCCGTGCAGATCAGACAGTTGAGTTTGCTATTGTTTGAGTGATGGCCGCACGGTGGCTGAGTGGTTAGCACATTGGCCACACAGTCAGGAGATCTGGAAGACCTGGGTTCAAATCTCCGTTGGGCATCTCTGTGTGGAGTTTGCATGTTCTCCCTGTGCGTGCGTGGGTTTTCTCCAGGTACTCCGGTTTCCTCCCACATTCCAAAAACATGCATGTTAGGTTAATTGGTGACTCTAAATTGTCCATAGGTATGAATGTGAGTGTGACTGGTTGTTTGTCTATATGTGCCCTGCGATTGACTGGCGACCAGTCCAGGGTGTACCCCGCCTCTCGCCCAAAGTCTGCTGGGATAGGCTCCAGCATCCCCGTGACCCTAATGAGGATAAGCGGCACAAAAAATGAATGAATGAATGAATATATGGATGGATTGTTTGAGTGTGCGATTAGGGCTGCACGATATAAAATGATACATGAGAAAAACAATGTAAATTTGGCCTACAGTAAATATTTTAATTCTATCACAACAATGCATGTTGATGACACAACCTAGATGTGTTCCACTAAATTGAGAACGACAAGCTGCAACAGGCTGTAACATGTCATCAAACCTAGGACCACCCTTACATACCCATTAAACTTTACAGTGCAATTTTTTTCTAATGTTTATCCAGGTTTCTGGCATTATTTGAAGCAGTGTTTTGAATTTTCTGTTATTTATTCTGTGAAGTCCGAGAAAGAACTGTATTTATTTTTAAGTTACGACTGAAAGTTACTCAGCTCTTTTAAACTCAGCTCTTTGTCAGCTTTGTTCAACCCCCATGATATCCAATTCAAGATGTCAAGAGGTCATATTGGTTATTGCTGGTTGCAATTTTCCTTTCCACACACATTGCAACAGTTTTCTAAGAACCTTGGCTGCCTCCACACTCGCAGAAGACACCTGCAAAGTTGTACTAACCCTAAATGATCAAAATACCCTTTGACAAATTCACTTACATGGACTTTCTAACCCAGGAAAAGCCGGTGCCGATGATGGCCTGTTTCTATGAAGTCTGGCTTTCATTACTCCAAATTAATCATTTCTGAAAAATAATTCCTGGCACTCTGTGAATGGCCTCAAAATTTCCATTTCATAAGCCGTATTTTGCTTGGCATGATTGGTCAGTGGAGTCTTTTGAATTCTTCTGGAACATTGTTGAACAAGGCTCAAGAGAGACGGAGTGTTGCCGCTTTCCTAGTTTGCACCTCACTCATTATCAAATATTGTGACATCGATAAATAATGTTTGGGCACAAGATATACAAGTCTAGACTGCACTTCAGGAAAGGGTCTTCAGGAAAACACCAGGTTTATCCAGTCCCATTTCCTAAATCATCTCTCTTGCCTGTCAGTTAAACGTGATGCGATTACTGTACATGAACGACTGACCTCTGCCCTGCATTCATTCATAAACAAGTAGTGATTTAACCTTCCTTGACAAGACTCAAGATGAACAAGATGAATGAATAATTCCTTAACTCACTTACTGGTGTGACCGGGAGGATATTGTTGATAACTCAATGTACAGACACTGTTGCGAACTTTTCAGTGAGAAAAAGTACCTATCGGCTGTCCTACACGTTGCTGAGGATGTATTTGTGTAAACACCACTTTTTTATCCTTGCTTGCTGAGGAAACTTTGCGTTTTGATCTCGCTGCGTAAAACAGGGCAAGTGCCACCCCTGCGGCATTGCTACTTGTGCATGTGTGATTCATTTGCACTTTTGATGCATAAAGCTCCACATCATGCTCTCGGTGTGGCGGAGACCGTACACCGCCGACTTGTGACTGACTGCCTTTGGGCGGGGATGACCTGTCAACAGCACCAGTCCCCTCAGTGTCACAATGATTCAAATATGATTTTAATAAATATAATTCATTATTAGGTTTGCCCAGTAGACCGATCCTCCATATACAAGTATATATACTGTATATGTAAATGATCGATTAAAACATTTTATTATATACTGCAAACTGCTTAAAGGGTCACTGACATGATTGATCAACTTTTCTGGAATACGTTCCATATTGTTTGTAGTTATGTTCTACGTTTTTGGAAAGCCAACAGGAAATTCGTAAAAATGTAATTTATTGTATATGGTGGGAGCCATGATGAACTCGAGTTGCAGAGAAGAGGCGTTTCCGAAGTGACGTCAACGGACACATCGCGAGTACACAAACATAGCAGTGTATGAGACAGAGAATGTTTACACCGATTATAGCAAAGATTTGAATGACGTGTGAACAGTTTTTGATGATCATCTGAGGATAAAATTGCTAGACATTTTGCAGAAAAGGGAAATAAGCCATATTTATTCAAACCACCAACAAGGAAACTATCTTGTTTGATGAGGTGTCTGACGACAAAGACACAGAATAGTAAATGTAAATTACCTTGGAATTGCTTAATTATTGTTTTAAATTGGTTTTGTTTTATTTATTTGCAAACACTGAGTGTGTATTTACAGTGATATTTACATCCTGAGGAGGTTACAAGACACGGTACATAAGACATAGGTCAGATAAAAAAAGGAAGGAAGGGTTGTGCAATGCCGAGAGATTTGTCACAGAATGAGAAGTGTGTAGTATACTGACAAAAGATACTACTAATAAAATGTGAGGGGGAATCGGGAAAAAAAATATGATAATGATACATAGTAGACCTACATCTGTGCTATATTGGAGAGAGAAAGAGAAAAAAATTAGGAAATTCCATGTACGTGCATAATAATAAAAAAGGTTACATTTAAATAAAATAAGTAAAATAAAGATAGAATGAAATTAAACAAAAATACAAATTGAAAAATAAATAATATTAAATACAATTAATATTATGTATGGTTGCTGATATAGGGCCGCACGGTGGATGAGCGGTTTCCTCCCACATTCCAAAAACATGCATGTTATGTTAATTAGCGATTCTAAATTGTCCATAGGCATGAAGGGGAGTGTGAATGATTGTTTGTCTGCCCTGCGATTGGCTGGCAACTAGTCCAGGGTGTACCCTGCCCTTGCCCAAATTCAGCTAGGATAGGCTCCAGCATACCCCCTGCAACCCTGGTGAGGATAAGCAGCAAAAAAAAAATGGATGGATGGATGTTTTCATCATAATAAGGGTGAGCACCTTTCACATACTAATATTTGTTCTAGTACTTAACTGTACAGATTTCCACTAGTGTTGTGTGTTTATGTGGTAATAAAAACTAATTTACTATTTTGTTTCTCAATTTAAGTTTTGTATCTCTCAATATATCAATTTCAACACATATATCAAAACAACATCCAACTGTTTGCACTGCACACACTTGTTTCCCAGATTTCTTCCACATGAAAACCCTTCAACACATGAAAACTACGTGATGTTTTTACTTAATAATGCAAACTTTAAAACCCAGTTGTGCGTACTCCTATTTCTTTTCTTTCCTCTCTAGAAAAGCTGTGTGATGAAGAGTCCATTGAGGGCAAATGTGTTTAAAACACATGAGCAAATGACGAGTACAAATAAGTAAAAAGGTATAACATTTTGCAAACTGAAGTAAATCAAATTGAAAACAAGCATGAAGCAAACATCTTTGTTGTGAAGAGATTTACTCTTTGTCTTTGTCAGAGGAAGTGGGAGCGACATGCTATTAGCAGTCAGGCTGTCCTCGCAGAAGCTCTCACTACCAACGTGTTACAGTATACTTATCACTGACTAACAAAATACACGTATTTTAGTCAATTTTAAGTCATTTGCAAATATAAAAATGACGTTTTGGTGTTAAAATATGGCTGTTTAGTTATAACCGTGTACTAAAAATATTACTTATTTCAGCTTGTGTTAGTTTATTCTGTCTCTTTAGTGGTGTAAACATTCACTCCCTCCCTCTGGCTTTGTCTTCTTCACTTGTGAATTGAATGTTGTTAGGAGCAGTGCTTTGATACTCAACAGTGATAGGCGTTTATGTATCAAAACATGGTATATTTTGATTTTACATAAAGCGGTAGTACAGATGGAATTCGGTCGGTGCCGCTGCCAATAAAAGTACCAAATTTTGCACCCATCTCCATATCATAGTCAATAACATTCATTCATTCAGTCATAACATTTACCACTTCCACACGGAATGACAGGAGAACATTTTTTTTTCCATTGGATCTCAGCCATGGCATTTCGGCTCAGTTCTGCTGGCTCAGTGGCAAGTTTCCATGCAGTGTAAAAGGTTATGTAATCTAACAGCATGTCTCATAACATTACTTCTGCCTAATGACCACAATACTACATATACAGTAACTTGTCTTTCGTATTTTTCGACTAACAATAGGCCATAGTCAACCACAAATCAGTGATCATTTATCAATTATTTTCTGAAAAACTGTGATACAATAAAAGAGCAATATTTTAACCACGATATAGCAAGGGACGACAGAAGTAGTTTTCTTCGCGTTTTTGTGTGTGTTAGCTCACAAATATTTTATACAAAATATTATCAAACGTCACGAGCAAGTGTTTTCCAGAAACACTATCATAAAAGTGTCTGCATGAGCACTACAAAAATGGCTACAACATACTCCACAAACATGGTGAACCTGCAATGCTGAACATTTTTAGTGAGATTAGATTAGTGAGATTATCACCAAAAATGGCAAAAACCTTTCAAGTAACACAAATGAATTCAATGTTCTACTAATTAGGTTGCATTTTTAATGAATGAATGACGGACGACGGAAGTTCCCATATTCTGATGAATTGGCCTCGGTTCCTGGCTATTTCTGCCGGGAGGGGTCCTGTGTCACTAATCCTGTGGAGGGGTCGGGGGTTGGGGGGTGAGCTTGTCGGATCTAGCTGAAGTTTGCTGACTTCACTTGTAAACAATCGTACACACAATTTCGGCCATTCATTCACGTCAAAATAAAACACTGCAACAGAAGAAAGAGGATCATTCATGCATCCTGAACCCCGTATCATGTGACAAGGGACCCCCCATCCATGGAACCCCCCGTGACACCACAGAGGTAATAATTAGCTTGGGGCATATCAAGTCTTCCCTCCCCATCTGGCAAACACTACAGCATGCAATTTGACTAGAGGGAAAAACAACCAAATGATCATAATTTATCTTTCCTTTGTCTGCGGTGATGGTCAGGGTTCTGGGTTTAAAATGTCCCCAAACGCGTCCTGGAATGATGCAACTATGTTCTATCAACAGACACTTCATTAGGTACATCTACACAATGTGAAAATACAAAAAACCTTTCATAATACGGTATTAATAAAGCTCAGTTTTGAGTCAACACAACAGAACGAGACAAGCGTCTCAACTGTTAAACTTCATGTCTGGGAATTGTGGAACACTTTCAAACAGGCACAAAGATGGAAATTTAATGGGTCGACTTTGTCCAATCCATATCTTACAGAACAGCAAAAGGGGAAAAAAGTCGGCTTCGAGTGCATATTCATATTAAGCTGTTCATACTATGCTGGACTGGTATTGACTGGCGACCAGTCCAGGGTGTACCCCGCCTCTCGCCCAAAATCTGCTGGGATAGGCTCCAGCATCCCCGTGACCCTAATGAGGATAAGCGGTATAGAAAATGAATAAATGAATGAATACTATGCTGGACTTTGCTATGATTCCCATTCTGTTTGTTTGTGCTATTCCTTCTTTTCTGATATATCATTGCTTCTTTTGAGGAAGGTAGAGGCTGTTAACTACTTAGAGAGGACTAATTAAATACTAAAATGGTAATTGGGCTTTCACTTGTACAGAGCTTTAATCCCTTCAATGTACTCAAAGCGCTTTGACCCTGTTACCCAGGGCTCTCAAGCTCGAGCCATGGAGAGCTGAGAAACTGCAGGTGTTCTTTCCAGCCGGTCACTAAAACAGGTGATTTTAATTGATGACCTCCTTCCCTCAAATTGAAGGAGGCGCTGATCATTCAAATCACCTGCTTTAGTGACCGACTGGAAAGAACACCTGCAGGGTCTCGGCCCTCCATGGCACGAGACCCCGGCTGTTACCCCATTCACCTACTGATGACAAAGCAAAAATGTAGTGGCGAGAGAGCTAGTGTTCTGTGTCTGACTTTTGACAGACAAAACTATTGATATATACATATATATGTATGCATGGGAATGTGTATATATATACTGTATTTTTACTATATATTAAACCTAGGAATAATCTTTAATACGTGTTATGTTGATATGTGATGATGGTATAAAAATGAGTAATGTCATTGCTGTACAAGGCATACCACATTAATAATAATGTATATTATACGTGTGTTGTAGGTGTGATATCTTGCTCATGCATTAGTGCATATTGTATTAATATATCAGGCTTTAGTTTTACGAATAAGGGGGTGGGAGTAAATAAGCTTGTCTTCATCCCACTCCTTTTCAAGCCAATTTGTTCCTGTTATAGGTGTATGTTCATTATGTTCTGTCCTGTGTATTTTGTGTGGCTCGAAACAAACAAAACAAACAAACAATTGAAACTTACAAAATGTGGCGCACACACAATCAGTGTGCGGTTTATAGATTTCACCCTGAGTAGAAGTTTGCGTACGCAACTCTGCGTAACGTCACACAATCTCCACATCGCTGTCACTCTGACTCAATTTTAAAAGATGACAAGGACAGACAAAAGATATTTTAGGGAGAATGAGTTGTATATTTGCAGGACACAGTAGTGGCATAAGGAATAAAAGAATGATGACTAAGAGACAGTACGTCCGCCGTCATGGCTGTATGTGGAACTTAGAGCACAGTAGCAAACTTTTAAAAGTGGTCAGTTGTCAGGGACAGTCTTCTTTAGACAGCAACCAAATATTATTGAAGGGTAATCTAATGTCCATATTTTATGCCGCTTATATGCATTAGGGTCGCCTGGGTATGCTGGAGCCTATCCAGGTGACTTTGGGCGAGAGGCCGGGTGCACCCTTGAATGGTGCCCAGCCAATCGCAGGGCAGGTTGTCTAATGTAAAGGAGCAAAATAAGGTCAGCAATATGTTACAAACTGTATTCATTTTGTGAGTGTACAGTACACTCATATGAAAACCATGAGCAGAAACATCATGCTGAATGGATGAAAAAATGGCTGAACAAAAACAAACTTACAATAAAAAGCACCTGCATTTAATTTCGCCATTTCACCAAGGGGGAAATCATTCATAAATCATCATTCATAAATAGTTTTTTTGTCAAACCGAGTTTTCTTGTCTCTGTGAAAGTTCCTGAGATCTAAAAAAAAAAAAAAACCACATTGATCCCTTGAGAATCTGCTCGCTCTGAGATATAAAACTCCAAAAACGTTGTTTGGTTTGTCTGCGCCTCCATCTGCGTGTCAGACGTACTCTCTTAAGGCTTCCTGAGTCACTGCTGGGTTCTGCAATCTGGCTAACACACACACACAAGCACACGCACACACACATACATATAAACACACACACCAAGTCAAGCAAACACACCTTGTTTGTGACCTCTGCCAACACCCACGTCCAACCTATCTTTGGTTTAGAGACAAGACATACACTCACACATAAATCCACACATCTCTGGGTAGCTGCTGAAAGTGAGAAGAAGAATAGATGCCCATTCAACACAAGCTGCCACCTACAGCCACCCACAATGTGCACTAATTCACACTCGCGCTACACACACACACACACACACACACAGCTCCTGCTCCAGAGTGTGACATCCTCTTGCATCATGTGCCTCTCAATGCTGCAGAGGAACAGCTAAACAAGCCGTGACCGTGACGGCTCTAACATTGAGGTGCTGTTACTCAAGGCTCGCACAAAGTCAAAGACATTTGTGACAACGCTCCAGATAGTGCTGTTTCAAGCAAAAATGTGTTTTGATGTAACCGCGAGAAAGATACCCTAGAAACAATACCAACAGTGTCAATACATGATGTTGCAACATGAACGGGTGACCTCTCTAGACTAGTGAATGCACCATTGGGGTTAATGGCTGTGCAACAAAAATAGACTGTTACCAGTGCAGGTGGAGGGGGGAGTGTGTAGTAATGGTCACAAGAACTATTGAAAAATAAAATTCACCGCAGGTCTTTCATGTGCTGTTGCCGGCAGAAAGGGGATTGATTAGGGTTTGAGGTGAACACAGCGCTATGACTGAAGCTGAATCCCAACTCCAACCTTTAGCCTTTCCCCTTCGTCTTACTCCTTGTCTTATCCCTTCACCTTAAACCTGAGCGCCAAGGTGAAGAAGCCACTAAGAAACGGGACACCACTTGATTCTCATTACATCATCACCTTTTGCCACTTGCTGGCTGTGACATAGACAGATGACATAATAAGAAACATTTATTATGAACACTTTACCATAAAGTAAAGTGCATACTTGTCTGCATTATTTCAACTCAGAACACCTTTTTTTTTAATAAAGGCTCACATTTTTACAAACTGACATTTATTGCAAAACAACTGCAATAAATAACAGCTTAGAAGCAGCACTGTAATAACAGTTCTGAAAATAGAAAATGTATCAACAATATAAATTTAAAATAAATAACAATATAACAAACTTCATCAACAAATGTATAAATCCTACCAAGCAGAAAGTTTAAAAACCTCTCTGTTTTGGCCTCACTCTCCTGCAGCAACTGTACATATGCATGATTGATGTGGTGCCATTTTTAAGTAATTTTAAATACAATCATAATAGCAATATAATAATAGTGCACTGAAAACAAATGTATTGTAATGGTTAAAAAAACAGGATGGGACAACATTAGATTCCAAAAGTAGAATATATTTTATATATAACGCTGTGGACTGTCCATATATGGCCATATATTCTATTTAGCTCATGACCATCCATACTGTATGCTGAATATAATAAACATAGAGTATCTCACCATGAGAATTGTTGGTGGACTGGGGTGGCTCTAATTCACAGCAAACAGACTTCACAACGATGTGCTGCATTTACTGCATTTCAAGACAACGTGTCACAATACAGATCAGTAACGTAGATTCCCCTCACTAGTGAGCGGTTTAAAAAAAAAAAAAACTTGCAATTGACAGGCTAACGTGGTTGCTATCTAAATTTTTATTTATGAAATGTAGTGAACTGCAGTGAAGAAAGATAAGTTCCCACCCTCACCTATGGTCATGACCAAAAGAACGAGATTGCGGATACAAGCGGCGGAAATGAGTTTCCCCCGTAGGGTGGCTGGACTCACCCTAGGAGATAGGGTGAGGAGCTTGGCCATCTGGTAGGATCTCAGGGTAGAGCCCTTGCTCCTTCACATTGAGAAGAGCCAGTTGAGGTGGGTCGGGCATCTAGTCCGAAAGCCTCCCTGGTGAGGTGTTCCGGGCATGCCCAGCCGGGAGAAGGCCTTGGGAAAGACCTAGGACACTCTGGAGGGACTATGTCTCACAGCTGGCCTGGGAACGCCTTGGAGTCCTCCCGGTGGAGCTGGAGGAGGTGGCCGGGGACCGGGAAGTCTCGACTTCCCTACTGAGACTGCTGCCCCCGCGACCCGGACCCGGATAAGCAGAGGAAAATGGAATGGAATGGGATAGATATAGCAAAACCAACAATTCAAAACATGGCAAATATTTGCGTGGCAAAGCAAACGATTGAATATATGAGACGCGAGTTACTATGAAACTCAATCTTCTTCTTTTCCTTTCGCTTATCCCTCTTTATCCCATCAGGGGTCAACACAGCGAATCATTTTGTTCGGTTTGATTTGCATAATTATACGTAATTACTTACATTTTCTTTCAGTCTCTGCACTTACAGCTTCTCAGCCAGTGTTGTAAAGCCTCCTTCCCCATTTCAAGTCTACTCCCCGAGCACACTAGGTTTGGAGGACTGTGTACCTCTTAGCCCTCGATTTAAGGAGATTTGGGACACCACTTGATTCCCGTAGAATTGGGGAAACGATAGAATCGGGAGCCTTATCATCTCAAGCAGACTAAGCAGTAACACATCACAGTTAGTGGCAACTGGTCAATGTCCCATCAATCCATCCATCCATCCATTTTCTTCTGCTTATCTGAGGTCGGGTCGCTGGGGCAGCAGCCTAAGAAGGGAAGCCCAGACTTCCCTCTCCCATGTCCTCCCTTCTCTCTCCCTGTCCCGTGAACATCCCATTAAAACCTTAAAAAACTTTTTTTCAGCACGTCATGCTAAAAAGAGCTAAACACGGAATAAAAGCAGCAAGTATCTCCACAGACTGTCAGAACAAGCAAAGACAAACCGCCAAGGTAAAGAGTCAATTGTTTTGTTTTGCAAGACTTACAACATGTTTAATAAGAAGGATGCAATTACCTTGTTTTGACAAACTGAACGTCATTACATAACATACACATTGCTTTAAACAGTTGACTGATGAACCAAGTCAAATTCGGCCAGCTTGTCCAGCCATTAGATTTAAAATTAAGTGCCGTAATAATTAGGGTTGGGCATTGTGTGATTTTAAATGATTTGGATTCTGATTATTGGCTTTGATCTTTCCTAACGATTCTCAATTCGGATACTTTCAAGAGGTAAGGTCATAAAAGTTTGCGTGGTTTAAATGAGGGCCATAGTTATAGTAACATAACCATAGTTCCTTTTGGAGGAAATATCTGAACTTCTCAATGAATTGTTTAATCAACTTAAATATAATTGTGTTTCCTTTTACAGGCGTACACTTTCACGAAATGTTTACTTTTAAAAAGTAGTATAATTTGTTTGCTGCCTCACTCATCTTTTTTTTATGATATCATGGATATAGCCCAAAGCACTCTTATTTTGAAGGCTGAAACTGTTGTGTGTGAGATGAGAAGCTCACTTGCCTAGACATAGCTCCCATCCTTTATTTACACCAAACTTCCACAACTGTTAGCATCCTGAAGCCCTCGATTACACTGGACAGACGCCATTTATTGTTTGACTTGTTATGATTGGTTAAAGGTCTGATGTAGTGCATCAAAGACAAGGTACCGTGTTATTTCCACAGCATGAATGTATGAACATTAATTGCATTGGTCATGCACCCTCTTTTGCATGATATGATTGTGTTGCATTGTGCTGACCGCTTTTTTTAATGAAGTTGAGCCAAACATCTTTTCCTCGTTGGTGTTCGCAGCTATTTCTATTTCTGGTCAGTGACTTGGGCATAAAAAGTTAGAATTGAAATAAAAATATTTGGACAACTGTGGGAGAATCTCAATGGTAGTCCCAGTTCCCATGGATGCGTGAGACTCGATGCCCACCCCTAGTATTAACGCATTGCTCTCATTTCATCGTCAGCTCCGTGTTTTTTATTGGCATAATAATTTATTTCAGTGTTTCCCAAAGTTTTTTTTGCCACGCCCCCTTTTGGAGATTTTTTTTTTCCAGCCCCCCAAACCTCACATTCTACATGACAAACCAACTTTTTCTCTGTCCTTGATAAAAAGCCATAACATATAATATGCTGTTGTCAGATAGTGGTAGCGGTTTTTTAAGTCAAAATGAAATACCTTTTTTCCAGGAGATGCAGTTGGGAGTACCAACAGGATTACAATAACCTGCATGCCTCCCACCCACCACCCACATACCTCCTTTACTCTACATGGATTGTTAGTTCACTCCTGCCCTAATGGGAGTTTTTTTCAGAAGCCTTTTATCCCTCCAGGCTGTGATGGTTCATATGTGTGCACAGGCTGGTGCTTCTACATGTAATGTACAGTATGTCTTAATGTGTGCTCCTTCCTCTACCCTCCAACCCTCCCAAGGCCAGCATACGCACTTTGTACATACAATTTCCACAGTGGCTTGCCCACTGAGTGCATCACAGCACATGTGCACTCACATGCTCTCTAAAGGCCGGCCTAGATGTATTTAGTACACGGGTGCAATTGCGGCAAAACAGACGCATCGGTGCACTGACTTCCAGGGATGACTGTCAACAACTCACGTGTAAACATGTTAGTTTGCGCTGATTTTAATGGGCCAATACTGGCCCTGATAGTGATATAAGCATGAAGCTGTTATGAAGTCAAGGTTGTTTTTAGGTAAAATATGCAACAAGAGCACTCTGCTGTTTTCTAAGGGCCTTCTATAAAACAGGCTTCTGCTTTAAGACCTATTGCAAAGACTGCTGTGTTATTTTAAGGAATCTGCTGCAAAAAATGTTTAGTCACGCCCCAAGTATTGAACTAAAAGCATTCACTCCACACCGCTTTCTACTTGAGTCAAAAGTCCTCTTTATGACAAGAGTGCTCTACTGTTTTTAGTAACCTACTGCTAAAAGTTTAAGATCTCATATATCCCTATATGACATGAGCGTTTTGCCGTTTTTATAGACCTACTACAAAAACCTTAGCCAAAGAGCCTCTATATGATAGGCGGCCGTTTCTAAGAATCTACTGTCCACGGCTGTTTTTTGGAATTTGCAGAAATGTTTAGTCACCCCCAAAGTTTTGTGCCAATTTGATTCACAGGCTGGATTTGGCCAGTGAGCCGCCGGTATCAGTATCTGACGGCAATTTTTCCAGCCTCAAAATAACAAAGCAATCAAAATACTCAAACACATTAATTGTGCAGTTTTTCTCCCCTCAGCGTGACCTGTTCCAAGCTCTCCAATGCCACTTCATTATAAACCTTTTCGGTGTTTACGCCATTTAGTCATCTGGTGACGTCAACAGCTTAATTACTTTTTATTTGAGATAATGATGGTGATACCTGGTGAAGGCCGGTGTTCACACCCTGTGAGTTATGGTATGTTGCGGGAAGTCGTTTATGTCAAAGCCAAAAACCCCTTTGGAATGCCAGCGCTACCTAAATGGATTCCACATGTTGTTGACATAATTTCCTCTCCTTAAGAGTTGACTCAAGAGGTACCACACGGGCAGCATCCTTACCTCAGGCCTCCAAGTTTAGACGAGCGTTCCGATTAGTTCAGCACACGCGTGGTTAAAAAAACACTGGATCATTCTTGATCTATTTCCCCTCCTTCCATTTCTCCTCCCTTGTTACCAAACCATATTTGGGCAGACACTAGGAATCATGGCCACAGATAGACAGGCCCTACATTGGCATGCCTTTCCATCCTCTCCATGGAAACATGCGAGAGCAGCCTTAAATCAGATGATGGGAGCAGGCTTTCCTAAGCCAGTCACTTTCCGGTAAGGGTGTGACAAGATTTGCACTAAAGCAACAACAAAAAGACACAGTCACGGACTCCTTTGGTATGTTTTTTTTTTTCCTCAAAAACTAAATCTTCAACATCCTGAAATAATGACAAACCAGAAATTAACATTGACAAACTGTAATCTCCTTTTGTTGGCGTGCAGCTTTTGGGGGGGGCAGATCAGCAGTGTTTATAGACTAATCAGTCGCCAGCATTGCACAACACTTTAACATGCCTGGCCGCAGAGCACACATGCTGCGCAACTCTGTGTGCGCCCTTAACTCGATTTTGGTAAACAAACACGGGCTGGACACCGGGAGGTTAAAGGTTGAATCCGCTAAAGAAAACACAAAAAGAGAACATTTTGTCACCATCTGACGGGATGAAGTAACCCCACATGGGGAGCTTGGGTTGGCACCTCTCACAAAATAAAAGTTAATTATTGGATCTTTAACGGTAGAATGGCGTGTGGTCTGGCTTATTTATGTATGCTTGAAATGTGACTTTTTTCAGCTGAAGGAAACATTCGTAGTTTTTGGCCTTGGAAAAGATACAGTTACTTTGTGATGCAAGGATTAGTCATAAGAGAGTTTAAATTACATTAAACAGAATAGTAGGCTTAAATGGCAATTGTCTATGTCAGGGGTGTCCGAAGTGCGGCCCAGAGGCCATTTTGAGGCACGCGGCTTGGCCTACTAAAAATAAATTTTACCAAGAAAATAAAAAAAATAACAGCAGTAATTTTACAACAATTAAGTCGAAATATTAAGAGCAAAAAGTTGTAACCTAACAACAGTGCCGTAATTTTACGAGATTATCAATGTAACAGTGTTGTTTTAGTACCTTATAGTTGAAATATTAGAAACAAAAGCCTATTTTTTAAATCATAATATTAGTAATTTATATAACCAGCATATACTGTATTGTATATAAGTTATATACAGTATAGTATATATTAGTCATTTTTAAAAAAAACAGGTTGGGGAATATGAGGATAAGGACATAATATTACTAAGGCTGTCAACGTTAACGTTAATAATGCTCGATCATAAACATTCCTTCTTTTTCCTCTGTGTGACATAAACGAGTTGGTAACGTAATACCTTGAGGCAAAAAAATCCTCAATTACTGTAATCAAAGACCCAAATTACTCAAGAAATTGTTTCACATCTTCTAAATACAGTGGAACGTCAGCTTTCACCAATAATCCGTTCCAAAAAGTCAGATAAAAACTCTTCTTGCCTCTTTGCAACTTTTCTCCACATTTGTTGTCCACATTCTCAACAAAATGCAATGCCCATGTTTGTGGTTAAGGAAGATGTACTCACCAATGCACTTCCAATTGCATTATTAATATAAGACACGGCCGCACGGTGGCTGAGTGGTTAGCACATTGGCCACACAGTCAGGAGATCTGGAAGACCTGGGTTCCAATCTCCGTTGGGCATGTCTGTGTGGAGTTTGCATGTTCTCCCCGTGCGTGTGTGGGTTTTCTCCGGGTACTCCGGTTTCCTCCCACATTCCAAAAACATGCATGTTAGGTTAATTGGCAACTCTAAATTGTCCATCGGTATGAATGTGAGTGTGAATGTTTGTTTGTCTTTGTTTGTCTATATGTGCCCTGCGATTGGCTGGCGACCACTCCAGGTTGTACCCCGCCTCTCGCCCAAAGTCTGCTGGGATAGGCTCCAGCATCCCCGTGACCCTAATGAGGATAAGCGGTATAGAAAATGAATGAATGAATATAAGGCACTGTATTTTATGACACCTTTATTTTGTTTACACAATTACAAAGAAGGCCGCACGGTGGCCGAGTGGTTAGCATGTTGGCCAAGATCTTGGTTCAAATATCCTTTGGGCATCTGTGTGGATGTTGCATGTTCTCCCCGTGTGTGTGTTGGTTTCCTTTCCTACCACATTCCAAAATCATTCATGTTAGGTTAATTGGTGACTCTAAATTGTCCATGGTTGCTTGGGAATGGCTGTCTATATGTGCCCTGCGATAGGCTGGCGGCCAATACAGGGAAAGACTTTGTAAATGTTTTTTTACATACCTTGTTTCCAAACAGTGCCTGTCACACAACAGTAACACATCTCAGCCTTTAGAAATAATTTAGTAAACGTCGCCGCAGCTGCCCGAGTGAAAGAGAAACCATGCTTCCGGACCCCCGGCCGTCGTCGCTGCGCCCTGCCGCCCCAAACTCCCGTCCCGGGTCGGTGTGTCGGTGAGAAAGGCGGGAGAGACCTGGGGTTGAGCCGGTTAAGGGTGCATTGAACAACATGCTCCAAGCGTGCACGGATACACATGTGTATCCGTGCTGTTGGAACACTCGTCAGTAGGGAATGAGAATTTGAACACACCCAAAGTGGCAAAAAAAATCCAACAAGGCGCTGAGTTCTATGGGAGACAAAAAAGGAGCAGCATGAAGTCCGAAAAATATGATAATAATAAAAAGTGTGCATGGTAACCCCCCCCCCGCCATTTTAACAGTAGATTCTGTATTCATTAGGGACGTGACTCACAGAGTGCCAAACAGTATTGTTGGTCATGCTGTGTAATAAAAAAGTAAATTCAGCAATACTTTGGTTGCCATGTTTTTAATGTTTTCAATTAATAACCCTGTTCGGTTCTACAAATTCCACAAAAGTATATTATTTTTTTAAAAGGACTATTAAAAAATCGGATTGGATCGGAAACCAACAAATGTGGATAAAAACATCCCTTGTCAAAATGTTTTGTAAGACATGCTTGCATAAATACAATACAGATATCCTCAAAGTTTTTAGACATTAGTTGTTGTGTGCTGAGACCCACCTTGGCCCCTGCAAAGATGTTTTGCTTTGATGATTTTTAACCAATTGTGCCGATATTTTGCACACATGTGCTTTAGGTGTTGTGGTGATTCAGCGAAATACCTGTGTGAGAAACGTATGGGGGTCCAACTTGGGGGTTTTATAGCAGTGTCATCGTGTGGTGAATTTGTCAGAAAAATAATAGCGCACGCTCAGTACCACGTGTATGTTTTCAGCTTTCAACCTTTGATGTGCAGCACTTCAGTATTAGAAGTGTAGGCTTACTCAAACAACGACAAGGTCCACCTTATTGCGGACTCGCTGTTTCGCGGAATTTTTATATTTTTATTTTATAACATGTTTGTCTATATGTGCCTTGTGATTGACTGGCGACCAGTCCAGGATGTATCCCGCCTCTCGCCCAAAGTCAGCTGGGATAGGCCCCAGCTTATCCGCAACCCTAATGAGGATAAGCAGTATAGAAAATAAATGAATGAATAACATCATATAAACATGCATTGTGTTCTTAATCCGGAATGGCTCACTGCAGAACCCACATGTGTCTGCGTCGTGATTGGTTAAGAGAGAACCCAAGCATGTGGCACCCAAAACGCAGAGGAGGATGCTAGCCGTCGCATAAAAAGTTGGACTTCTGGACATGCAGAAAGAAAAGTAGAAGTTACGCAGCTGTGGGGCGCCATTATGCACGTTGTTTGGTGTTAAAGCATTGTTGGTTGTCAATGTTACGGCTCAGTTGTGGATTCGGCCACTGCATAGCAACATTTAATCATAATAATAAAGACTTTCACCTGCACTTGGCTGCTTCTCATTCTCTTTCCGCATCTCCAGGGTGGAGCCACCATGCCGCAAGCGAAAACATGACACTTTTTTTTTTTAATGTACTAAAATTTTTGACTTGCTAAGTGTTTAAAAATAGATAAATGTGAGAAAAGGTTCATCCTTGCCTGGGAAAACTGCATAAAGTCTATGATGACTGGTTTTACAACCTTAAAACATATACATTATAATAATTGTTGATTAATAAAGTTGGCTCCTTTGCAGATTTCACTCATTGCAGGCTTTTTGGGGAACCTACGCCCCACAATAAATGAGGGAACACTGTATCTCAAATTCCACACTTTAGATGCTCCCATGTTTTAAGGCAGACACATGTACTGCAGAACTCCTGCCAACTGCCAAAGCAAAACCTCAAACGTCTTTTTCGCTGTTCTTTGTCTTAAAGTCGTAACAAAAGCTGCAGTCTCCCTTGCTAATCAACATCGATAAACCCCATTGCACCCAGCCCGGATCAATCATACGGCAGTCTATCAATACAGCAGCAGTTAACCCAGCTGATTAGGGCTAATACTGACAATTTCACATATCCACTGACAACAATAGGTGATCTGCTGTAGCAAGAACAGAGGGCCGAGGACTTCCTGATGGACTCTGTCAGCATGCATCCAATTTGTGTGTCCAAACAAGGCAGAGGGTGATTAAATGTCCGCGGTGGTGGAGTGTTGATGGACAGATAGAGTCTACCCATTGGTGATTGCCTTTTTAATTGACTCCCCCCACAAGCACCTCCACCGCCACTGCCATCAGCAGCGCCACCTGAGCTGATCGCGATCATAAGCCTGTGGACCGTGAGGGTCATGGGGGGGGGGGTTGAGGGCAATACAGCGGAGGGATTACGACTGGAAATGTATCACATCACGCTGTTAACAATGTGCCGCAGTACAGACCAAAACAAAGCAGCAAAACCACCACCTCAAATAAATCTAACCAACACTTAAAAGGACTCATGATACCAAGCGCGTTCATCTTATTTTCGCCGTGAAAAATAACATTGAAAGACATATTTCCTGTGGTAGGTGTGTGCTCAAATGTTGAAATATTTACAATTTTTCAGGCTTTTTGTCACTTCTTCTGGGACTGGGAAAAGAGGCTCAAGTGAAGTTTACAACACAAGGTACTACTGTTGTTACTATTGTTTCTTTCTCACTTGTTATGGTCCAGTTCTGGATGAATTTCTGTTGTATGTTACATATATTTTTTAACATATATATTTCGTTGGGTTGAAGGCTTTTGCTGGAACACTCGAGGATCCAGCTTGTTCACATTTCCAAAAGATGCCATTGCCGCATCAGATGCTTTGGCATTTTGGCAAATTTCAAGTGACAATATTTGGCATGCAAATGAAAATTAAAAGTAAAAAATTCAGACCGGAAAAAGTTTTCGAAGTGAAAGTCTAGCTAAACTTCAATTGTTGTCACTCTTTTTTTAAGTCTATCTTGGAGTCGATCTGTCAGTCTTTTTTTTTTTTTTTGTACTTAAGTAACAATATATCTCAGTTTCTTGACTTTGCTGTGAATTTAATCGTGTTCTGGTCGTGACTTCACAGCCAAGATGGCGGCGGTTCAAAAAACTTGCCGGAGTCAGTGTCAAAATCACAAATTTTAACTCGTATTATATACAGTAGGTATTTATGTATCGGTGACAACAGTATGACAAAAATGTGTCATTAAGTGAAAATTTTCATTTTGTCATTTTTTTCAAACTTGTTCAAGGCCCTCTGAAATCATTGTTATTTTTTCTCAAATTTTGTTTTATTTTGTCTTAAATTTTGTTTAATTTTTTTGGCGATTCATTTTTTATTAAATTCCATTCAATTAAATTGAATTTTTTAGTTTTTGCCCATATTTTATCACCATAGATTGAGTGTTTTTTGTGCCAGTGAATAAAATGACAGTTAAATAAATGGAGAAAATCTTTACATTTACTGATGCAAAACATCATTTGACAATTTTGCCCCGTATGTCAGAAGCAGATGCAGCTTCACTATTTTTTTTTTTATTGGTACAAAATCCTCAATAAATGATCATATCATTTTTTATTAATTATTTGATTAACACATTTGATTAATGTGTTTAGGACACCCTTATTTTATTACCACTATTAGAAAGGATGGGTAATTTATTTTATAACTCCGTATGGCCTGTAATACATACCATATATATAGAATATTGATGGGCCAATATTTTCAGACATCCCTAATATATTTAAAATATATTCAGCGGTATTTTGGACAGCGATTCAAAACAATCCTGTCCGTGGAAGATTAGCTGACAAGCTGGTCAATTTTAATGTAGGGCACACATCCAAACAACTTGGTGAAATGCTGAAAAAACAATAAGCAACAGACGAACAGATTCGGTGGGTCAATGTGCTAGCATGGAATAACTTGACATCAAATACATCCGAACGTTAGCATACAACATAACGTCATGAAAGCTGACATGTACGCATTCACAACCAGCTGCAGATTTGGGAGCAACAATGAGCTGATAAAAGAACGGGTGAAATATAAGTCTATTTTTGGCAGTATCAGAGCAAGTTTCACTTTGTCTCAGAGCACTCAACCATGGTGCGTTCAAGGACCGCAGGGAATTAACGCTCGGCAAAACAATGAAACAAAATGGCATAAACATGTAAAAACTATGGGCTTTCTAACAGTACAGTACAGTATTTATTTACTGAATAAAATAATAGCTTTTATTATTTATATTTGAATACATGTCAATGTAGTTATTTACAAAGCTATTAAAAACCTTGCTCTTGAAATTTTTCCACAACCTGGTTCAGCCCTGCCCATGGACCAGTACCGGGCAGCCACAATAACAAACATAGCTCTTTTTCGCTGATTTACTTAACGTTGTGGCCAGTGAGTGAACTCTCTACTGATTAGGTAATATCATGCATAAGGAGATTTAAAGTGATCTTCAGTAAGAGTGAGTTCAACTGGACACTAATAATGTCACTAGCCGAACATCGGTGAACAACGGGGGTCCCATTTGCACACTTCACTTTTTTTTTTTTTAAACACACACACAGCTGTCACACAGTTCCAGCCAAGGCAAGGCTGGGCCTCTCTCAGCAAGGTAAAGTCACAGAGGTCAGTGCTCAGTTTCCACATCAAGCCCAGGCCGCCCACCCTCCTTCTCCACCTCCCTCACTACATTTACAAATGCCTTTGCTGTCAGCTTTGCCGGGTCCCCTTGTAATTGAAAATAACAGCCAAGGGCCAGCCCCCAGGCCATTCTCTCTCCTCCACCCTGAGCCCAGCGGCCTCCCTGACAGCTCCCCATCAATACCAGTGACTATTACCTTGGAAGTGAGAGTGGTTGACGATGACATCCAAGACACCAGCCACTGCAACGCTGCCTCCCACACACACACACACACATATCCGACCACCTCCTCCCCTACTGTCCTTCCTCCCCGGTTACCCGAGCCTCCTAATGTTTAACCCGTTGCTAACAGCTCCCGGGTCTCTACGCTTACCACAGCAAACAAGCCTTTTTGCAAAGACGCACAATGCCACAACTCACACACGCGCGCACGCACGCACCCGCTCGGCAACTCTTCAGACCGGCGGGCAAACTTTCCACCAAGTTGAGTGCAGCAGTCTTTCCAAGTTTGAACAAGTTGACATTTCAACACGTCTCCGGGAGCGAGTGACCTGTCATCTCTCACGCAATGCACCCAAGCAGAAACATGACGCGCGGAGAAAGGAAATAATGCTACAAAATGTGCACACAGACCTTGTCAGAAGCTGCAGAGCCGTGGAGACTGTGTTCCTTTCCACGGTCTCCTTTCCCCCTCTCCTATCTGCGAGTATGGACGCGACCGAGTGTATGCGCGTGAACGTGTGCGTGTACGTGTAGCTCCCTCCCCTTCTGCCTCTCAGCTGCTGCGCGCAGGCGGGCGGGCAGCGCTCAGGAAATGAATGGGGAGCTCTGCACCGGGTTGCGTTGTACTTGCAAATGACTTAACCCCCCCAGCATCACATGATCCGCTTCAATGTAGGCTGGCCGGATGGGTGGAGGCTTCGGAAACGCCATAGAGCGAGAGAGAGAGAGAGAGAGAGAGAGTGAAAAAGAAGACAATGCACGAGTACAGGCTTTAACAGCGGCCATCGAATGACATGCCCCCCGCCCCACCGCAAGTACCGCACCGAGAAGGGGTGTTCCGACGAGCCCAGTTCCGGCGGCCTACCTCACCCTGGGTGCGTAAAGTGGACGTCCCAGAGCACGGTTTCACGTGTAAAAGATATCTATACCCTTTTAAGATCATTTAAAGACGATTGTTTGAAGTTTAGTGCGTGTTCACACATTTCCTTTGCTTTTAGGTCACTTTGTGTTTATGTTAGCATGCTAACGCTCGTCCCCATTTTATGACGTCACAGCACTACCTTATCTCCTGGGAAGCTGTCAGTGGTATTTTTTTCTCTTTGTTTTGTTTGTTTCGAGGTGTATGTTGGAAGGAAAAAATACTCCGCTTATGTACACAACACTTTATAGAACATTCAGGCATGAGTCATAGTGGGGTGAATTAGATGTTACTGCAATTTTATGACAGATGGCTGGCATGATTTCCAGTTTGACAATTGGTTTGTAAAGGTGTCGTTGCCCCCTTCAGGATTGGAGTGGAATAGTATGTTCGGGTGGTGACCACACGGTCAGGAAGATCTTTGTTCGAATCTCCGTTGTGGCATCTTTATGCGGACTTTGTATGTTCTCCCCATGCGTGCATGGGTTTTCTCCGGTTACTCCAGTATCCTACCACATTCCAAAAACTACACGCATGTTAGGTTAAATGGAGACTCTAAATTTCCCTTAGGTAGGGTTAGGGTTAGGGTGTGTTAGGTGGTATGAATGTGCCTGTGAAGGGTTGTTTGTCTATACCAGGGGTCTGAAACCCTGTATTATCCTTCTGCTGCGGCTCCAGCTGATTTATGTTTCTCTAAAGTCACCACGCTGTCCCATCTGACGCCGTCATGAGCTTTTCAAAGTTCTGCATTGGTGTTGAGCGTGTGCTGTGCAATTCCCCACCAAAGTGCAAGGGTAGTGTTTTCTGGTTGGTCAACTGGGTAAGAAACCATGTTGCAACTATTTTGCCATTGTTGATTAGGGTACTTTGTCGCTAATGACCAATGACGATACAGAGAGGGGTACTAGAACTGGAATTAATCTTTTTTTTTTAATGTGAATGCTCAGAATCACCTGTATCGGCAAATTATGCTTACACAAACAAGGAATTTGGCTCCAAAATTGATAGAGAAGGCTTTAGACCAGGAACAGGAAGACAGAAAAGGAACGTGACAATACTTTTATGGGCACTATATAATAGCGTTACCAATTAATTGGTAAAATAGGTTTTGTGGCTCCAAGTGGGTTTTTATTTAATGGAGAGGGGCCAAAATGGCTCTTTTGATGCTAAAGGGTGCCTACCTCTGATGTATACAGTATGTGCCCTGCGATTGGTTGGCGACCAGTCAAGAAACTCACCCAAAGCCAGCTGGGGTAGGCTCCAGCATACCCCCACGACCTTAGGGCAGCAGTATAGAAAATGGATGCAGGGATGGATGGACATTGCCTTTCTGGGGTAACGACCAATACAGTAAATTCAAATTTAAATCTGCCCACATAAAATTTGCTTTAAATTGTTGGCCAAAGCAAAAGGTGGCACTTTAATTCGCAGACCATCAGACTAATGTAGTCAATCAGAAGCCTAAAGAAAACTGTATCCAGAAAAGGCGCAATAATACTGTAGCATATAAACAGAAACAGCTCTTTATTACAAATAAATGACTATTGTCAGGCTTGACCAGGCCAAAACACATCAGCACAACAGTGGCTTTTCTTGACTGATGCCAACACCCACGCCCCACACCTGGTGCAGTCAAGACAACCCAAAAGACTCAGACAACACAGAACACAAATATGTCTAACAGGTATAACTTCTGGGTCGCTACAATACAGTAACAATACTAAATGAGGGGAAACTAACAAAAAAATTGCTTTTACTGTAAATAATATAAGTAGACAACAAAGAGAAAGAAAATGTTGAAAAAAACCCATGATTTGTCAGTTTGTGACCTAAAAAACTTTTTTTTTTTAATCCATTCCATTTTTTTCCGCTCTTTATTTAATCGTATTGTTTTATAATACAATTAATTATACAAATTAAAATAATAATATATAATACAAAAAATATATTTTTAAAAACACAAACATGAGAACATTTTTCAAAACACACTTATAATTGTGCATTGCCTGTGTTTTTTTTTAAACTTTATGTAATTTATCAGATCTGCTGAATTAAATTTTATTTAATACATTAAATTAATGTAATAATGATATTAATTATTGTTCGCATATTTATGATGTATATTATTATGAATAATAATTGGGGTTTTTTTAATTTAGGGTGTATAAATACAATACACCATAAAAAAGTGTTAATACTGTATTTCAGAGTGTGTGAAACCAGGCTTGCATAACACAGTGGAACAATTCAACATAATGGCTGCTTTTATTAAAGTGCATTTGGGATAGCGCCTGATCCCACTGCATCCTCGTCCCTCCTGGGTGTTTCCTGTCTGGATGAAAGAATGCAAAACTCACAAGCATGCGCACACACACTGAGGTCCCCTCTTGGGAGCTCTAATTAAGGTAAAGGCAACAGGACTCATCTGCATGGCCGATGGGAGCAGTGCATGCGTACGGGAGTTTAGGAGTGCCGTGATTGGCTTGGAGAAGAAGGGATGATAGAGATACTCACCACAGTACAGTGAGGCCCAGCCATTTAATATTCCTCCTGTTTCACCTCAGATAGCGAGAGCCTTGTGTTCTCCTGTCTGTTCGCAGGATAAAATGTTTGGGTGGAGATGAGAGGATGGAGGGGAAGACAAACAAGATGAATGGGGTATTGGGCACACTCAATGGAAGAGTGGCTCAGGGTTGAAATAATAGAGTGACTGCGTGCGCCCAATGGAGGCTGTGTGAATGGATAGCGAGGTAGCTCATAATCTAGTGAGATGTAATTGCATAATACCAAACCATTGAGATGCTTATTTTCTAAGCAAAAAGAAAATCAAGTTTGTATTTTCTTAAAAGGGTCGCATTACACAATTTGAGCTAGTTTTGTTTTGTTTTATGAACACCGCTCACCAGCAACACCCACCAAAAAATACTACAAAACACAACAAGGACCAAGAGGGAATTGCTGTTGAACAACACGAAGCTCATTGCCCCCAAGCAGCAGCAGAATCATCAATCTGGAGGTGGAACTGATGTTACCAAACGCAACACCAATTGTGTTTTTTGTTTACTAAATGGATGATATTTGCCAAAAGATGGAAAAAGTAGTAAAAAAATTAGAAAAATAGTGCAAAGAACGTCAGTTTAAGATCAGTAGAAAAATGCCAGGATGAGCACATGACACTTTCGTTTCCTTACCTGTTAGGTTCAAAGTGATTTTTGCTGTCCAATGCGTACTTGTCGGAAGCATTCAATTGTGTAATTCTGAACGTACACATTAATGTGAATATCATGCATTTTAAACAAGCTAAAATGGAAAATTGCTGGATCACCTGTTCTTTGAGCATTGATGCCGCTATTTTGGAGGATTTCTCTGTTGTCATCTTAAGCAGAACTAAAAAAATATATAACAAACTACATTTGCTTGCATTACTGTAACGGAGTTGTTTTAAATTTTATAATTGTAATTTTACTGGTGTTGGTTTTATTTAATGTATTGTGTTTATTCAACTTTTCTAATTTGAATGCATTTTGTCATTTTATCTCAAGCTTTTTTCAGTGCTCTAACCCTTAAATAGCCAACTGATTAACTTCAAAATTGGTAACTTTGTTACTTTTACTTGACTTGATTTCTCTAGCTGCCTTTCATCTAAGTACTACTACTTTGCTTTACTTTTACTTGATTTTATGATAGTACTTTGTCTGTCTCTGATATTAAGTAACATTTTAACATTATTAACTGTCATGCAAGTGTAAAAATAAGGTAACCACTATTAGAACGTGAAAACAATAATAAAATAGTCTTAATGTATTGAGCAAGAAGGGTTTATTGCGATAATTTTTAGAACATTCTTGTTTTTTTACAAAGGTAGAAAGAAGTTAATCACTATAAAAATTAATAAATAAAACAGGGGCAGCTTAACAAATTGACACTTTTTATATTGATATTATTTTTATTGTTTCATTATTATTTTATAATTATGCAGTATTATTTACCTTACATTTTTTCCTGTTATATTACATTTTAATTAATTATGTATTTTATATTTTATATGTATTTTTATATAGCCTGTGTAGATTTTATTTGTTAGGTGGCAAAGCAGGCCACCTAACAAGATGAGCTTTGCGGTCGCTTGTTCGATACTTAATGCGTGCTGAGGTCGGAATGGTCATGCTGGCGCGTCCCCTACTTCCACCACCATCCGCCCACTGCCCCCCCGGCAGGAGGCTGACCTTGGCATGGCCTGACATAGAGATGGCCTGCGGGGGGAAACCGCCGAGCTCCACGCCAGCCCACTGAGCCAGCCCACTCAGTCTGTGCAGGTGTGCTGACGCCTGGACAAACACAAATGCACAGCGCCCACCCACACACACATGCACACACACGCACACATGCACGCAAATCCACTGGACCAGAGGAGACACCCTCGGCTAGCAGATGTGCTAACGCTCCATTTCTCTGCGTTATCTGTCTTCTTGGACTGCTGTCCCCTCTCTGGTTTCAGAGTTAAGTGAGTATTTACTATTTCAAGAATTTGCAATGTTTTATATACAATGGAACTTCAAGATATGTAATTAATTTATTCCGGAAGGGCATTCGTGTTTGGGAATGTTCGTATTACGAGACAAGGTTTACCATATAAATGACGTAATTCATTCCAGCCCCCTCGAAAACAGTCGTATAAATATATATATATTGTACCCACCTGACAGAAATATGTTCATTTATGACAACATAAACATTTACATGTGCATGAATGTAAAAAAAAAAAAAACAATGAGGAAAATAATAAAAGCAATGAAAAATAATAACAAATGTTATGAATAATAACACTTTACTTTTCAGGTTGAGCAAAGTGCGCTTCATAGCGGAGGAGTAGGCGGTTTACTTACTGTAACTTAATTTAAATTAATACACTACATTACATATTAAACTTAACACTTTTATTTTAATTTTTAACAGTGGACGGGAGCTTTTTGGTACGCTGAGCAAAGGAACGCCTTGATTGACCATTGTTAGGGATTTTGGGAAGAAGAGGATGATGGGAGATAACCGATATAACCAATGGGAGGGCAGCTTCTTCTTCCTCGGTTTTACAGCCGTTAGCATCCATTACTTTGGTGGATTACCCACCCAGGGGAGGGCAGCTTGTATGGTGGTGCAGCACATGGTCTGCACTTTCCATTGACATTTTCGTATTTTGAATATTTTTTTGTTAAATGAGACGGAAATATCTTTGAAGCCTAATTTGTATTATGGATTTTTTGTATAATAAGGTTTTTTGTAAGCCGAGGTGCCACTCTATTTTATTGCACTGCACACACACAGTAAATTTAAGGCTGCCCATCTGAATCCCATCTGTTGGTTATACGACGGAACATGCATGGATTCAGATGCACATAGAAATACATAGGAATTAATAATTCACTGCTTTCAGCTCTTCTCCATGGTGTTCATTATTATAATAACTTAAGAAAGGCATAGATGCATACTGTCCGTGCTGCACCCAGCGCTATGCTACACTACAGTATGTCTAAGGAACTGTCCAAAAGGTTTTCATGTCAAAATGGTAAAATACTTTCAGCCTTTCCTCCACACGGGTAACAGTTCTGCGTGCCCTGAAACTGTATGTTTTTTAAAAAAGCTTTGAAGGAAAATCTGACAATGCCGCCTTGTTGACACATGGACCAGGAAAGACTACTTTATTTGAACAATGACATTACCACGCCGTCACAGTTCGCCGTCAGTCTAGACAAGGTGCCTTAGGTATTACATAGTATTCACCCAGTGATCCCATTCTTGCACGATGTGACTATTTACCAGGGGTGTCACAAGACAGCCAGCTCATGAGACGAGACAATACATGAGATTGGGCTACGGAGAACGAGACGAGACAAGATTTCAACATTAATTTGAAGAAAAGTACAATGCAAAATTTTTTTTGTTTTATTTTTTTTTTTGTTCAACTGTGTCATAAAACAATGCAGGTGTGTTCTGAAATGTTTATTGTCCCACAAACTTGACACTAAATAAGAATATTGTCACCTTTATTTGATACCAAATAGACAAACAATATAATAATAATAATATGTAGTGCTGTATAGTAATAGAGTGGTATATAGTGGTACCTCGGAAACTGTCCAACCCGTTTAGTGTACGTTTTTCAGCTAACTGCCACAATTTTTGCTAAGGTTTGCTTTCACCCGCATGGTTAGCGTGCAGTATGGGGTGCGTCACAAAGTGTTGTATTTGTGCTTCTTTTGTTTACGCAGCCATCTAGGATCATGCCCCAAAACAAAATCTTGCGATACTTACCCTTAACTACGGCAGCCTGCAGGGCAATGAAGTGGCCAAAACAATAGAACTTTACCCTGCTGACTCCTGACTTCATGCGATGAACTCTAAATAAATCCGCTTTAAGTCAAAGGAGGTTGCAGGTGACAGCAACATTCCAAAGAGAGTGAATACCACTATTGAAACAAGTCTTTGCAAACTTCAAAAGTCCATGTTGCCGCTCTCTGCAAGATGTACTGGAAGCCCTCGTCCACAATAAGTACCATCCTGAAGAATAACCACGTAATCAATTTCTTATCAGTTCAACAAAACAGGAACCACAGGAGCTGCTGATGTTGTGGCACAATGGGTAGCAGGATCTAGCTGGAGCTAACCTATCAAACACAGAAATGCCTGCAACAAATGATTCGACAAATTTTAAGGATGCAGTCGCTGGGTCAAAAATTCAAAAAACAACAGGCATACACAGCACAAAGCTTTTCAAAGGGCATCTACTAAGGTAAAATGATTTTAAATCTTAATTTATCAATTTCCTATGTCACGTTTGTGGCATTTTTAATGTAAACAAATTGGTACGAAGCCTTTAACAGACCTCTGCATAGACGTTATTTGTGCACACACAATTGTCTCTAGTAACATTAAAAAAGAGATTGCCACGCACCACCACCCCCATTTGCAGAACCAGGTAAAAGTGTTTTTTATTCTGTGGCATTGTTTTTTAATTGTAAAATTGTGTGTTAAAAAGCCTTTTACTGCCCAAGTGCAATAACAGTAAAATAGCATAATCTCCTCTCCACCCTCCTTGCAAGACTGGGTAAAATTTATTTTAAATGTTTAGTTGTTCATTCATTTGTAATTTATAATAATTTTGCATCTTTTTCTGCATGGAAAACTGATTATTCTCTAGATGTTTTTCCTGTTAAAATATTTGGGTGTCTGGATTATTAATTGGAAATTAATTGGATTTACTTTATATTCTTTAGGAAAACTTGCCTTAATGAGAGTCCGTTTGGGTTCAAGTCGGAACTTCTGAAACAAATGAATGACTGCGGGATGAATGAGAAGGAAGTCGTGTTAGTTGCCTGTGCTGGGTCGCTAATTGTGAACAAAAGGTATTATAGTGCATATTAAGTCAAATGGACACACAGCAGTACATATTTCACCACTTTTTTTAGACATTTTAGGGGAAGCGGAACCCCTTGGAGCAATCGCCACTGTTCATTGGGTAGGAGCAATAAACATCAGTTTGTTTGGAAGAAGAAGACGCATAAAATCTGCAAGGTAATTATTCCGTTGGACTACTTTTCCAGTAGCAAACAATAAACAAACAAAATGATATAAACATAATGACGTCTACAGTAAAAAAATAAATATTGCCTAACAATACAACTAACACAACTTTGGAAACTCACAAAAGCTAAACACATTTTGTTTTGCAAAAAAGAATACTTGGTAATATTCAACAGAGTTTGTTGAATAATAAAAAAATAAAAATACCATTAATTATCGGCAGGTATATGATATTTGTAGCAAGCAGTATACCGCTACATCTACAACTAGTGTTTGAACCATGATTGCTTGGGCTGAAAATGAACAGAAGAAGGTGCATTCCATTTATCCCCTCCACTCCCATACCCACTTTCCCTCAGCTCTGCAAGTGACCTCTGCATGACGCTGACATTGACGTCATCATACCAAGTGCCTAGGGGCAGCCAGCAAGAGCAACTGAAACTGCAATTGGAATGCAGCCTGCGTGTAGCTTCCCCCCACAGAGACAAAGCAACTGTATGACTGACAAGAGGTCTCACTCCGTTTGCTGTTCTTCTATGGTACGCCATTGCTCTGTGAAGCATCTAAGTGCTTAACCAATGCATACAGTGAACACGTCTTGCCTATTTAGAGGCAATGAAAACAGACACACGTGCAATGAGAAATCTCACATTTTAATCTTCTTCTTCTTCTCATGATACCCCTACTATTTACTCATTCTGATGTGATACTAATGTGCGGACATAATTTGTTTTCCACCTGCCGAAAATACCCGACCTGACGAGACCGTGTGTGAGTTTATACTCCGTGCGGAGTGTGCTCCCAAACTGCAGGGGGCAGTGTATCCAAAACACATGTCTACATGTCTAAGTTTGCCATTGTGTACTGGACTTCCAAAACAGCCACACTTGCACGTCTACCTTCTCGTCCTTGGAGTAGGAGGAGGCGAGATGCAAAGCACGAGCAGTTCGTGCTGCAGTTTCAGCTCGAAATGACTTCCCTACCATCACAAGAACACAACACAGGACTGCATTGATGTGGAAATATAACACACTCATTTTAATGCACATCAAATACTTAAAAATATATATATATATGCAAACACGAATCGCTTGTTTCAGTGTTTCTTTATGCTTAAACTACTGTGCCTCATAAAATAGTCAATACATTTTGTATTTTCAAATTATCCCTTTTTTTCCTTTCAGATCTTTCTCAGCAAGTTGGACTTGTCCTCGTGGTCTCTGCACGACAAGTCATATAAATGCTGCTATTTCTGTACTTCAGCTGCGAGGATCTCCTGCTCATCTGACATTTTTTCTGCACATCTTCGTCCACATAGATAGAAAAATGTGGAGGTGCACGAAGCGGAAATTTTCCGCATGAAAAGGGCCGCACGAGGGGGCGTGGGCGTGAAAATGATGTCATTTGTCCAGTCTCCACTTAGCTGTGGCGGCCCTCAGTCTCTTCTCAAATAAAAGTTGTCCGGAGAAGTAAATACAAAAGATTAGTCACATTACTGTTAGAGTGTCTCTTTCTGACTGATGCTTTCATTGAGGTGTAGTTTGGGGAGTTTTCCGTCTTGTCCGTTTTACTGTTTTGCATCAGAAAACCAACCACCGACGGTAGAGCCAAGCTTGTACTGTGCAGTGGGAAAAGGGGATAAGACTGTGCTGTATGCATCTCGTAGACACATTCTAGTAAGAATTGGAATATAGAACAATACAGTATAATATAGTGCAGTAGTAGTACTATTTTATACAGCTCTCTTAAACACCAATATTCCTTCCAAGTCAACAGAGTGAGAATGTTCGCCCCCTCACATTTAGCAGCGCGTGACTAATTGATGAATGGTTTTACAATAATTTGATAAGATTGGCTGGGATGATGCAAGTGAGTGTTGGTGTGTAGCACTCATGCCTTGATGCCTTCCATAAAGCCCGTGATGATGCCCCACAAATGAACCACCAGACGCTCATATAATCTCCGAGCTGCCGCTGCCACTGCCACTGCCTCCACCCCGGGGTGTCGCATTAGCGGCCCGTCTAGAGTTGCTTGTTGGAGTCTTGTGTGTCTCAGGTGTTTAATAAGACCTACTGGGGATGCACCTGACCTGACCGAGTATCATCTACCTGCCCTTTCAGGCCCATGAAACAACCCCCACAAGACCATCCTGTCTTTCTGTTTTACACAGTCCCCATACCGTTTCCACGAGGCCTGCTCGCACAACAATTTAGTTGGATTTTATTTTAAAAGGCTTTTGTGTGTAGCAGAAAACATGTTCCAGGATTGCGTGAAAAAAGCTGGCATTTTTCCACCTTTCTTCTAGTGCTGTTCTGTGTAAATGCAACACGGAATATGGGGACAATCAACTCAACAAATGTTCCACTCTGAGGTAGTAACAATGGCGTGGATATAGGGATGATCCACAATTTCATGACAAGAGTGTGAAGTTTCACATTTCTCCTGCCCTTGTCCATAAAACAATTGCTGCTGTCTGGGTACTAGGTTTTGCGTAAATTTGCGCATGCTGCTGTGTGAAATAGTCGATGCAGCTATTTTGTGGTATATTGTGTGTGAAAGCAGCTTCTCATACTACACACAAAAGGTAAATCAAAACTAAAAACACTATTTCAGTTATTTCTGTGTCACTCTTTTGTATAAACAGTGCCAAATAGGGGGACAAAGTCAACCTTGAAATTTTCCAGCTTCAGAGGTAGTGTCCGAGTAAAAGCTGTGAGACGCTGTTGTCACCCATCTATTGTCACAGCGCTTCATAATGGTGTTGTGGCGACGACATCAGGATCCCGTTCCGTTTAAAAGGCTCCATATTTTGCAGTATCTAAGTGCAAGATGCTACCGGCCAAAGGCGGAATATTGGCGGGACGACCGCTTCATTGGCCTGGCCTTTTATACAGAAAACTATAATTGAAAAAGGTGGGAAAATTACAGCATTTTAAAATCACCTGTGTAGTTACCGAACATTTGGAAGTAGTATTAATAGCCTGTTTCACACGACAATCATGCAAAATAGCCACGTCAAAGTTGAAACATTACCCAGCACTTTTTTTCAACTGTGCCTTTTACACAGAAGCAAGTAAAGCAGGTAAATGCAACTCACATGGTAAAAAAAGTGTCCTATTAGAAGCCTTAATCGTACAGAAAACTTGTAGAACAGAACTGTAACAAAGAATACAGCATTTATTTACCTGTGCCTTTTAATTTAACGAAAATGTGTCTGCGTTGGTACCTTACATATAAAACCGTGCCCGAGAAAAAAGGCATATACTGTAAATGCTTGAAAAGACTGTGTAAAAGGGGCCTGTACGTGTCAGTGCTTTTTGTACAGAACAGAAACACTGGGGGGGGGGGAAAGGTGGAAAGACTCAGAGATTTGTTTGCATGTTCCTTTTAACTAAACAGAAACCACTCTGTGTGGTTCACTTTTAAATAGGTCAGTGACTTAGAAAAAAAGCATATATTCATATATTCAGGCTGTATAAAATGGGACCGTACAGCTAATAAAGGTTTTATGATTGTGAGGATTATTTTGTTACGGGGAGAACAACTTGCAATTGAATGGATTGCGTCAGACTTGATTCCACAAATTTGGTGGCAAAATGGTAGCGAGTACATTCAATAAAGTGGTATGGTTTTTTGTTTTTGGACAGGACAAGACCTGTACATGACAATACACCTGACACCTGAACCCAGTGGTGGTGCTGAAAGCTTGGCCACACCCCCTCCACCACAGCTGTCAAGGCTGTCATCAACAGTTGTACAAGCCAGGGGACCGTCAGCCACCTCACTGCTGCTCTTTTGTTGCTGGCGTAAGCTTTGTGGACCGGAGGCTTGGCGTTGGCCTCCCCTTCTTCCCTCACCTCACCTCCCCTCCAGACTCCCACCACTGACACCACCCCCTCACCTCTCTCCTGCCTCTCTTCCCAGGCGTTAAGCGAGAGGGAACAGGCAGTGCTCTCCAAACAGGAGGACACAAGCTGCCAGCAAGTAGCCATGGCAACAGCTTCTCTCTCGCCTGCCACTTCCCCCCCGACTCGGTGTGGCAAATCCAAGAGCCCCTCTCTCCGGCTCTCCGGCAGCCCAAATTAGACGTGTCACAGTGTTTTTCTGGCATGCGTTTAAATAATCACGGAGATGGATGTGTGTAGAGGAGGGAAGAGGAGGAATAAAGAGAGGTGAGGCGGCTACGCCAAGCAACTAGAATGGTGGGTGTTAATCAAAAAGACACAGATTGCTGTGCAACAAATGATTTTTTTCCCTCTGTGCAGACAGAAGGCTGTGGTGGGTGGAGGCAAGGATGCTTGAGATATTTTCGGGTCACGGTGCAGGACTTATTTTGCTTCACGCAAGTGCAGAGGAGGAAGGCTCAAGTGGAAGTCTCGATGCAAATGTCTGCTAGTCAAATCAGTTGCTTGTTCCCAGATCACTGTTAATGGGATATCCTTGTATGTTGTTGTACACAAACGCCAAGAGTGCGTATCCAGACCTCCTAAAACTCTACCGGAGGAACTTTTGACTTGCAGGCTGTGAAGGTGGGGGTCATAGATAGGTTTCCATGTGACTCTCCAGTAAGAGTGGTGTTGCCTGTTCTTATAGCTAAAAAGTCTTAGCACACACCCTCATCATCAATTAATTGGTCTGTCAGGGTTTGAGCTACACAACTTAGTTCTCCTTGTTTCCTAATTCCTCTGCTTTTGACAACAACGAACCTGAAACATTAACAAACGAATTCCACAGGGAAGTGTTTTAAGTCCATTTGTTTTCTATGAAAAGTTGAACATGCGTAGACCGTTTATTGTTTAGATTGATTAAAGACAGCAGGCAATGTCTCAGGTCCTCACAAATGGACAAACATTCCCACTGACACACTCTACAGCAGGGGTCTCAAACTGGTGCCACGGATGCCCGAGACCCTGCAGGTTTTCTTTCCAGCCGGTCACTACAGCAGGTCATTTTAATGATCAACACCTCCTTCAATGTAAGGGAATGAGCTCATCAATTAAAGCACCTGCTTTAGTGACCGGGTGGAAGGAAAACCCGTAGTGTCTCGGCCCTCCGTGGCACGAGTTTGAGACCCCTGCTCTACAGTCTTGTAAAAAATCTTCCCAAAAAGAGCATACAGGGGGTGCGGGGAGAACTCCATGTTTGCTTTCATTTACACTTCCTGTTGTGGAATGTGTTCCATTACTCAAGTCTATATGCTCTATATTTAGCCTGAACCAGAGGGAAGTGTCTTAAGTACATGTATGGCTTTAGCTCCATTAAACATTTCTGGGATGGACACACTGACTCTTAAATTGTCAACATATCAGAACATTTTGAATAATTTCAGGAAACAAATGTCATCCAAAGCAACACTTAACCTAACCCAGTCAAACACGGTTTGGTGTGTAGTTCGCTATGTACAGTAGTGTTCAAAAATGTGACTAACCAGATTAAGCAATGTTATTACATGGAAAACAAGTTACCAGTAGGTGCTGTAGATTCACTGGAAATAAAGACATACATGGTGCATTCATCATGTGCACGCTCTAAAGGCTGTGCAATTGGGCAATTAGTTGAAAGGGGTATGTTAAAAAAAAATAGTAGTGTGGCATTCAACGTGGATTATTGATCATTTTTGTGAAAAAACGTGTGAATCAGGTGGCCCCTATTTAAAGATGAAACCAGCACTGGTTTAACATGCAAGCCTGAGGAAAATGGGTCGTTCAATATATTGTTCATAAGAACAGCGTACTTTGATTAAAAGGTTGATTGGAGAGGGAAAAACTTGAAGAGGTAAAAAATGTTTTAGAAAATGTTTGTCTGTGAAATGGAGGAACATTTTGCAGACTGAAAGAGTGAAATTGTTGTTTTTGGGTCCAAGGACTGCAGACAGTTTGTGAAATGACCCACCAAACTCTGAATTTAAGCCGCAGTACACAGTGAAGACAGTGAAGCATGGTGGTGCAAGCATCATGATATGGGCATGTTTCTCCTACTTTGGTGTTGGGCCTATTTATCTCATACCAGGGACCATGGATCAGTTTGCATGCCAAAATACTTCAAGAGGTCATGTTGCCTTATGCTGAAGAGGACATGCTCTTGAAATGGGTGTTTCACAAGACAATGATGCCAAACACTCTAGTAAACCAGCAAAATCTTGCTTCCAAACCAACAAAATGCATGTTATGTAGTGGCCAGCCCAATCCCTGGAGCATAATCCTATCGAGAGCTTGTGAGGTGACATCAAAAATGCTGTTTCTGAAGCAAAACCAAGAAATTGTAATGTATTGTGGAATGTTGTTCAAGAATCTTGGAGTGGAATAACAGCTGTAAGGTGCCACAAGTTGCTTGACTCCATGCAACACATTTGTGACACAGTTATAAAAAACTGTAGTCATACAACTAAATATTAGTTTAGTGAGTCACAGGATTACAAAATCCTAGAAACAAAAAAGTTTATACAAAATAGTTGTGAGTTTGTAAAGTCAACGGCAGACACTGCTATTTTTTAACATCCCCCTTTCAACTACCTTGCCCAATTGCACAGCCTTTAGAGCGTGAATATCATAAAAGCCAGGTCTTCTGAGAGTCTACTGCACCTACTGGTAACTTGTTTGCCATGTAGAAATTGATCTGGTTAGTTGCATTGCACTGCTATTATTTTGAACACTAGTGTTCAGGTCTATTCATTTTTAATCAAACTTAAAACCTCAAAGCTCAAGCTATAACAGAGATGATAAACCATCCCTGATTCTCAATTTTTCATCATACCAGCACATGGACAATGTGAGGAACTGAATGAAATAGCCACGTATTGCTATGTATATTGTTATTTATGGATGTTTTTTTCCACAATGGCGCAAAACGGCACTCCGATATTCAAGTAACAATTTGAAGTATGGAGTTGTTTTAAATCTATTCATTTTCTATGAAAGATTGAATCAAAACCCATCAAACCCAAAATGCCAGCCAAATACTTCTGAGGTTGTATAGTTTGGAATTTTGAAAAGAAATATGCCTCTAGAGTCACATTTCATTGGTTATTAATTGAAACTTGAAGCATCTGGGGCAAAATAAAATACGCAACAGTGGGTCTCCACACATTTGCAATTCCACATTCAGGACCCCAAAAATTAGCTGATTTTTGGTGTAGTTTTTATTTACAAAAATAGGTCATTTTTGGTCTTTCACTCTAAGTTGCTAATATTTGCAAATAATAATATTACATAAAACTAATAAATAAAATGTACATACAGACCCTACATTTTATACGTATACGCAGTTACTGTACTGACCTGACGTGACTTAATCATTCTTGAACTGGAATTACAATGAGCAGGGGCGGACATACCATTAGGCAAACAGAGACGATTGAAGAGGGCCCCAAGATTTCCAGGCGTCCCCAAACATTTGATAAAAAGTGATTATTGATTGTTTTCTTTGGATTCAAAGTACATATTAGTGTGTTAGTCTTAATTCACGTGCTTAAAACGCTTGACTTGATATTGTTTCTATATGCTACAGAGATTAATGTTTACATTTTCTGCTGGTGGTGAGCCTTGGGATTTTTGGAATGAAAAAGGTGTGCCTTGGCTCAGAAAAGTTTGAAAAACACTGGACTGTTCCACGTTACTGTGCATGTGCATATTGATTCTAGAGGATGGGAGCGAAACAAACTTGTTGCCGCAGTTTGTAGAAAAATGATGCAGAGGTACCCCGGTGGAAAGGACAAGAGGAGAAGCAAGAGGAAAACAAACAGACGATCAAAACTACCAAAGGTGTCGACCTTTTTTTACAGTAGTTTTAGAGATGAAGAGTGACGCTTTTCACTACAAAGATGTGATTTAAGATGTGTGCGGTTAAATGTAACTGAATGTTCTTATCAATTACAGTAAAACTGGTAATACTTATCCCCCAGGAGGATTTTAAGGACTTTATCTTGCACAGAAAATTGGAGAAAATCCATTCATGCATTTTCTATGCCGCTCGCACGGCTGTGACGCGAGCGTCGCTGCCGTCTTGTTTATGTATGGGTTCCGCAGCAGATGAAGATGCACGAGTCAGCGCCAAAAGTAAAGCCCAACAATTTGTGAGCTCTGAGGAGGCATGGTAAGTTAAAAAAAAGTTTGTTTGTCCAGTCATATTTTTTTGTTGTACTTTTATAAAAATGAATTTATTTTCTGTCTCGTCTTATTCTCGTGGACCCAATCTCGTACATCGTCTTGTCTTTTGACTTATGTGTCACGTGCCACCCCTAGTCGGGACACATTAATGACCCCGGAGATGAGGAATGAATGTACATGAGCACAGATGTTTTCAAAAATGCACATTTCCCCCACCCTAAAAATTTCCATTCATATGAGAAGTGTTTATATTTTTTTTGTATGTCTCCATAAAAACATATTCACCCACTGTTATGCTCATTTTGTCCATGCCTGATATTGCAACCACAGCTGACTAGTGCATTGTATTGGTATGCAAAGTTGGTATGGTCCAAAAAAACGGAACAGGATAAAAGGTACATAGGCTGCTTAGTTATATATTTCGCTATCGTGGCATTTTCTCTAAATCTAAATCTTAGATACTAGGGGTGTCATAAGATATGACATGAGTTAAAACGTGACGAGAGTTTTTGTTTGGAGAAAAACTGTCGCCCGAGAAAAGGGCAAACTGGCATCGCTACTGTACATGATGAATACTGTACAATACTATGAAATTGCTATATATCCACTTTAAACCTTACAGTACAACCTACCTCAGTGTTCCCAGCGTCAGCGAGTGGCTGTTTTTTTCACGAGTTGAACAGCTGCTGCAATGTTCATGTCCAAGCAGAAGCTGTAGTAATTCTACATTCATTTAAAGTTACAGTGGTGCCTTGGTTAATGTCACCCTGGTTAGCTCGTTTTTCGGTTAACATCTAAAACTTTTGTTCATATTTTGCCTTCGTCTGCGTTTGCTCGCTTTTTTAGCATCCAGTTTTGTTTACGCTGACATCTTGGATCACGGGCACGAGACAAAATCTTGTGATACTAATGCATTGTGTGCCACAGGGACCATTTTAGAGCAACAGCATGTGTTGATGTCAGAAATAAATGACCAACCAAACACATCTGGACAAAAGACAAAGGTGATGGACTGTACCGAGACAGGGTGTTTTATTACAGCTTAAAGGAAAACTAAAAAAAAAAAAATTCCCCTCATCCACAATCCTTATGTGACCGTGTGTCTATTCATTTGTTATTTTGCATCATTTTGTGCACATAAAACTGAAGTTACTGTCTATAAAATGTGTTTTGTGTTAACATTTTTGGGTTCTGGAAGAGATTCATTGGATTTACGTTATTTTCCATGGGAAGATTTGCTTTGGTTAGAGTCTGTTTTGTTTTGAGTCAGACCTTCTGGAACCGATTAATGACATTAACCAAGGGATCACTGTATTTAAGGCTTATTTGGTCAAATGTTCGGACTGCACCCTAAATCGCCAAGCGGTGCCATTTATGATCATTACATTTTTTTGGTGCCAACTTTACAAGGACTGGCAATCACTGGCGTAATGAAAAGACGTTTAAGGTTACTGATACTAATAACTAATAAAACACAAGGATTATGTGTGTGTGTGTGTGTGTGTGTTTGTGTATATGTACAGTATAATGTTTTTATAAGCTGCATTTATGTTGACACTCCTATTGAAAAGCCAGCATTTCACAGAGTGAAAGATGACATGATAAAGGGAATAAAGAGTAGCATGATTATGTTATTAATAGTAATAATAACATTATTATTGTTGTTATTATAACAACAAGGACATGACCACCCCAAGATAATTTAACATAATAAGACATGTGTTTGTTTCCTGATTTGTTTTTCATGTTTGACACTTTTAACAATTATTAGTCAAAGACAACACAACTGAAAACAAAATGCGGTTTTTAAATGAAACTTTATATTGTCCATCCATCCATCCATTTTCTATGCCGCTTATCCTCATTAGGGTCACGGGGATGCTGGAGCCTATCCCAGCTGGCTTTGGGCGAGAGGCGGGGTACACCCTGGACTGGTCGCCAGTCAATCGCAGGGCACATATAGACAAACAACCAGTCACACTCACATTTACACTCTTATGGACAATTTAGAGTCGCCAATTAACCTAACATGCATGTTTTTGGAATGTGGGAGGAAACCGGAGTAACCGGAGAAAACCCACGCACGCACGGGGAGAACATGCAAACTCCACACAGAGATGCCCAACGGAGATTTGAACCCAGGTCTTCCAGATCTCCTGACTGTGGCCAATGTGCTAACCACTCAGCCACCGTGCGGCCTTACTTTATATTGTAAGGGAGAAAAAAAATCCAATCCAATCCAGCTTCAAAAAGGTTCAATTTTTGTCTTTTCAGACTGCAGAGTATTTTCCCAAAGGTCTTGTGGATCATCAAGATATTTTCTGGCAAAATTGAGACAAGCCTTAATGTTCTTTTTGTTCAGCAGTGGTTCTCATCTTGGAACTCTTTTTTTATCCACTGTCTTTTCTATGGTGGAGTCATGAACACCGACCTTAACCGAGGCAAGCGAGGCCTGCAGTTCTTTGGGTGTGGTTGTGTGTTTTGTGTTGAGTTGTGTTGTCATCGAATAATATTTACATTTGTTTAAAGATCGAAAACATTTACGTGTGACAATCATACAAATCAGGAAGGAGGCAAAAACTTTTTCCACACCCGTGAATACATTGTTTGGCCCATTGCGTGAGTTCCACTGGAATTTTGTCAGTGTGCTGTATCTAAATGACAGATACTGTGCATTTCATTATATGTATGAAGTTTTATCATTTAATGATCCGTTACAACAGTGAAGTTTTTTTCAACGTGCTTATTTCCTCCTTGATTTACTCGGTGCAAACATTCCTTCATAGGACCATGGATTTTTCATTATGAGCCAATATAAATGAGTTTTTCCTCTCACTGGCCAGTGTGTGGAGCTTGCACAGTGCAGGCAGTATGTAAAATGAAAAGGAACAATTTCAGCGCTCAGCTTCATGACATCATAGCTAAGCAATGTCTATTTTTAACCTGGCTCAACTTTTTCTCTTGTCTAGGAATTTCCAAAAGAGGCAAAAAATTGACGTTGAGATTTTAAAGTCAGCGCTTCTGGGGTGTTTCTGCTATAAAAAAT
Organism: Oostethus manadensis; assembly: GCA_024372805.1. NCBI lineage: Eukaryota > Metazoa > Chordata > Actinopteri > Syngnathiformes > Syngnathidae > Oostethus > Oostethus manadensis. The sequence continues at coordinate 1,216,584 of QODF01000079.1, read as the reverse complement.
ATAAAAGCGTATAAACACGCCATTAACATGATGAGCATCACAATTTCATTGTGTTGTTTTTTGTTCATGGACTGCAGTCAGTTATCATTTAGCAAAGAAAATCTGAAATCAATGCTTCCACATGTGCTTTTTTTCACAGTGTGGATCCCTACTGGTACACCATGTTTAGGGACTGTACTACAAAGTCTTTGAAGTTAAGGATAAGGACTCAAAAATGAGTGCAAGTAGAAAAGAAAATCTTCCAGGTATTATTATTCTAAGAAAAAAAAGTTGACTGGAAGAAAAATGTGTATTTTTCATGAAAGCTAATTTATTTTCCTGTAATATTATGACTTTTCCTCCTTTTTCTGAGAACCGCCCAAAAACGTTTTTCCCTAATATTACCAAGTTTTTCCCCGTCAGAAAGAGGGGAGAAAGAGTCATAAGATTCCAACATTATTTTTGAATGATTTCTTTCTGTTTTTTATATTTTTTTATTAGAACTACGTTAACGACTTTTTTTCTTAAAAATTATTCTATGCAATTTCCCATAAGACTGCCATAATTTTCCTGAAAAATACTGTATGTAATTTGTAATATTTTACATTTTTCTCAATTACAACTTTAAATCTGAAAAAAAAAATTCCCTCAATAACATGACTATTTTCCCATTAGATTAAGATTAAGTACAAAGATTAAGTAAAACTATTGGTTTATCTCAAATTTGTTTATATTATACCAACATTTTTTGCTTCTTTCTTTTCATTTTTTTAAACAACACTTTCTACAACATTTCTTGTTACTCTGACTCATAAAATTATTAAATTATTAAATTTTAAAAAACCTTTGTTTTTATTGTGAGTAAATTGTTTTGGGGTTGTTTTTTTGTAATATTGCGACTTTTTACTCACAACTTTTTCTGGTAACATTACAGCTTCAGTACAACAATTAACACATTTTTCAGGTATTATTAGATTAATTCCTAAGGAATATACTTTAATTTATTTGCAAAGTTTTTCTCAGGAGATTACGACTTTATTCATATATCAATAAACATTAGGACTGTTACAACTTTTGTCTTATTTCAAACTTTTCCTTGCAAGGTTACTACTTTACTTTAAAATAATGACAACTTTTTTCTTGCTAGTCCAACTTTTCCCAGTAAGATTACAGCTTTATTCTCATGGTACCATTAACGTTCTTTCTTTTTGGTGTGGCCCTGATACTCCATCAAACTTTGGGCTGCGACCGAAGGCAGTGTGCGTCAGTGTGTGAGCGTTGCGTTAATGTGTGCGTACTCACAAACTTGCTTGCTACGCCACACTGACACCAGATGGCCCTTCCCATCATGGCTAATAGAGGAATTCATCTGGCAAAACCTCTTCTTGTTCATGGTCAGTGTGTGCGTGTGTGACCTATTTGTATTCTGGGCAGAGCAGATGAGGCTCCAGGCCCGTTGCCCTGCTCCCCTCTAGACTGTCCCCCCGGGAGGGCATCTGTGAGTCTGCACTGGCTAGATAGGGCAGACCCATCATGGCAGCACTTTAAAGACCACCCCACTTGTCCCACGAGATGGGATGTGTTTGGATTTTGTGTGTGTGTGTGTGTGTGTGTGGGCCTTGTGTGTTGGCGTGCTTAGGTGTCGCCTCTTCCCACTTTGTCTCAAGAGACATTGTTCCTTTTTCCTGGACGAGAAGAGTTGTTCTGCGGGGGTGTAGACGTGATGAGAATCCATTGTGACAAGAGATTAGACGCTAATATACAAACTGCTACTTTGATATCATGTGCAATAAACAAAAGAAAATGAGCTCGTAATTGTTTCAGATTGGCCAATTCGCCAAGATTAGTCACTAACGTCCTTCGGGATTTGGTCATAAGAATTCAGCAGGGAATCATACGAAAACTTCCTAACCAAGCTGTTAGGCCCGGCACAAGCACAGTTGCCTTGCAGGAAAATCTTGTCATCAGGGATGCCCCAAGGACAGTGGTTCCCAAACTTTTTAGAGTTGCGTACCCCTTCAGGCTTTGGACCTGAATCCAGATTCGGCGGGTAACAGTAAATTCTGTTTTTATTGGCCAATTCCGCTTTTCATTTAAGGCTGAAATCCTTAAATCCTTAAAAACCTTTTAGGACCCATGGAATCCTTCCATTTGAATGGCTTGAATTTGCACTTGACTTTTTTGTCCACCCACTGTGTCTATGGTTTAAGTCTGCATATTACTTTATTACCAAATTAAAAGGGAAAGCTTAACAATCATGATAAAGCAGTATCCACAATACAAAAATATATACAACCAACGATTTAGCCTCATTTTCAAGGAATCCCACTTACAGTGACAGGCTTTCCCCGTCACGCCGTGCGGGGATTGGAACACCAATATAAATGAAATCTACAGTAGAGAAAGTTTTGTAGCAAGACATTACTTTCTGCAGCACAGTACTTTTCATTTGATACTCGCAAGGGTATAGTACCACAGTGTGTTCCAAACACTGCTTTTATGCAGATAGAGGAAGTAGTAAGTACTCCAGAAAACTCCAGAAAAAAAGGAATTAGTTGCACCAACTGTCTTTTTGTATGAAATATACATTCAGTTCTGGGTAACCTTAACTTTTTTTTTTAAACCTATTGCAGTTCAACACACTATAAACCATTTCAAATTTTTTCATTAGACGTCAGCAACTTGATTTACGGTAAAAAACTGCACAAATTGGGATGTTCAAAAACGTTTGACCGGTAGTGTACCTTCTACATTATAATATGGCATTAAAGAGAATTGCACTTAATTCCTCAATAGTCGTGTACATAAACTGAGCAGTATATTCATTGTGTACAATTATTTGTATAAGTTGAGGCAACGTATTAAAAAGCTTTCAGCAATGGTGACATTTTCCACTTTATTGGGAAATAGTGGTTTGGCAAGCAAACGTGAAGAAAACACATTTCATGACATGAAGCGCAGCCATGAACCAATTTACTTTTTTTCCACATAACCTGCCGCTACAAGTGAACAAGAATCTTTTGTTATAGATATAGGCATCTCCCGCTAACTTATGTTACGTGTAATTGGAATAATAAAGATGAAAGTTGCATTGTCTGTGTGTTGCTGCAGACATCTGTTCTATCTTTGTTTGCTACGGCAGCGGCACAAAAGCGAATCTGGAGGAGGCCTAATGTCAGCCGACCGATGCCTTATGACAAAAAAGCACTGCATTCAGTACTACTAGCAAAGTTATCCACCTGACTTTATATCACCAGCCAAATTAGAAGCAAGCAGGTGAAAAAAAAAAAAAAACACCGGCAGTGATCGATGCAACACAAGCCATTTATAGCTGTCAAATGCACCGTGTACGTTATGACACAAGTTTACCAAGTAACTTTAGGCCGTTCATACCTCCGTGGACTCATAGCGGCACCTCACGGCCTACACTTGGTTTTTCCCAACATCCGCGTATGCACGGCGTCTGCTCACATAGTGTATCCTACATTAATGCACCATGCCTGGCCACGGCGGGCGACCCTTCCCGCGGTACACTCTGTCACGATAGCTGCAGGTGCCGTAGGAAGCCAGTACAACCATGTTGCAATCAAAGTGGGGTGCTCGAACTTCGTACGGCAGAGCGTTAGGAGTAAATAGATAAGTAGTTAGGGATAAGTTGTCTTTATCACATTCACTTTGCCCCAAATAAGAAACGGTGTGTTCTCCTTGTCTGTCTTATGTCATATTATCTGCCATCTAGTCAACCAATGGGCAAAGAAATCAAATATGATGTATTTTCCGTTTTAGCTGCAGATCACTCCCCCAGACTCAAAAATAGTATAGTCCTGGTGTATGTTGCCATTCTCTGTGACCCAAGAAACAGCCTTTGAGCTAACAAACAAAGACAAATACAGTGCTGCATTCATTCATTCAATCATTTTCTATACCGCTTATTCTCATTAGGGTCACGGGGATGCTGGAGCCTATCCCAGCTGGCTTTGGGCGAGAGGCGGGGTACACCCTGGACTGGTCGCCAGTCAATCGCAGGGCACAGTGCTGCATGATTTATTTGATCTTTTTGAGGTAGAATGGAAACATTCATTGCCACCCCAAAAATGGAAAGGGTACCGTCTCGTTGGGTCACATCAGTACCTGTGTCTTGTGCCACCGCCCTGTATTACCATGAGATTCATAGTTTATACAATGTTAGTGGAATAAATAAATGATAGGGCGTTTTATATGACATTTTTTGTTACTTTTGTTATTTTGCACAAACAATATGTTTTACCCATGTATTCGTATCACTCCAAAACATGCATCCAACTAAATTCAGGTTTGAGTCAAAAAGGATCAAATCCATTTCACACACTTAAAAGGAAGGTTGTTTCTTGTACGGTATATTTTTCAGGGACCGGGCAACCCTACTTCCATATGATGGCATCCTCCATGAATTAGTAGCCTGCAAGCTAACAAATGACATTCCACAATTTATTTTCCAAATTGAGTCATGATGTATATCCCCTCCCCATGCCCCAAAATCAAAAGTGGCACAGTCCTGTTGTCTTTGGCCATTCTCCCTTAAACCAGGACATGCCAGGGCCTGCCAGCTAACAAACAGACAAGCGATCAAACAAAACGGTGCTCCTCAATTTTTTTTTTGGTTGAGTCCCAACCCTTACCTCTGTCCTAGACTCAAAAATGGTACAATCCAATTGCCTCTCCATGAACACTCTGTGTTTGATAGCCTGCTAACTAACAAACAGATGCCCAAACACAAAAACATAAATACTACCGCGTACCATTGTATTTTCTCTTTTTGTCTTCTGTTCATTTACACCTACTCTTGAATTGCAAACTCGCGTTAACGCACAAGCAACACAAAGTGCTAATGTTTAAGTGTAAGAATGTGTGTTAGAGAGACACAAAGCAGCAGCAGTGCTGTAATCACGGCATCATCAGCACCGTCCTCAGAGAGCGCGGGGCCAATAATGCCGCTCTAATTGAATAACTTATCCCCAGCTATTTCCCAGGAGGCCGAGCTGCGAGGCGCAGTCGCCAAGAGAGGAGGAGGGTAGAAATGGAGGGCATGTTGAGGGGTGCAGATCAGCATTCTCTGAGTAGCACAATGACACAACACTATGGGGCGGCATGCTGTCTATTGTTTTTTAAAAAGTAGACCAACAAAACAAATGTATGAAGCTAAGTCATTCCCTTCCTTTTTGTCTCCAAACATGATGGAATCTGTCTCACGCTGTACAACATCCTCAAGCCCCAGGGTAATAGGATAATTCTCCCCCTCAGACCTCCCAAATGTTGGCTCCATCTTCAGCCACCCTTGGGCTTGCTGCTGTGAGTGGGGGTGTGGGGGGGTTGCAAAAACATGCACTTTTGTTCCCGTTGCTGTTGCGCACGTTGCACACCGCACGACATATGATCTCTCCCATTACTCCGTTTACACTTAAAGCTACAATGCCATTAAAAAAAAGGTTCATTTAGACGGTGCAACAGTAATAAGTGACACAACACTTTATAGTGTGTGTGTACACAATGCTACAGAAATACTACAGCAGTGTAAGTGTAGAAAGAAATTAACCACACGTCATCGTGGGTATTCTTTTGTGGTGGAAAACAGGCAAAGGCCAAAAAAAGTTAACTGCTTTTAGTAGTGAAAAGTGAAAACAATAAATTGTGCCCTCACCTAGGCCAGTGTTTTTCAACTACTGTGCCGTGGCGTTGTCTCTGATGTGCCGTGGGAAATCCTCCACTTTCATCGAATTGGTGTATAAATATTTTTTTCAAATGAGTCCGCCAATAATGTGCCGTTGCTGAGTGTCTGTGCTGTCCAATGATCGGCAGAGTAATCATGTAATAAGCTAAATAGCAGTAGGTGGCAACACTTTACATTGACTTGATATTGTTTCTATAGGCTGCAGAGATTCATGTGTACATTTTCTGCTGGTGGTGTGCCTTGGGATTTTTGGAATGAAAAAAGTGTACCTTGGCTCAAAAAAGGTTGAAAAACACTGACCTAGGCAGTCCGTTTTCTGTTTTATGGTTTCCTCTTTGTCCTCTTTGACAACAAACAGTTGATCACAAAGCTGAAGTCTTCTGAGATTTGTCATGTTGACCTTAAAAGCTTATTATTGATGAAAATATGGGTCCGTTTTGAAATTGTCTGTTTTCCTTTTTGCATACTTTTAGGGTTTACAAGTAGTCTAGTGCACCGGTTTAGACTGAACAAAAAGGTGGTGTGCACTTTATTGCAGTTGAGTTAGCCTTCACGCTTGTATTTCAGTGAGCAGACCAAAAAATACTCAGTTGAGCACTTGCATAAAGTCTGACCTCTTTAGGGCGACGTATGTGACGTGTACCATGCCCAAAGAAAGTCACACACCTAAATAATAGAATGTCTTAAGGAACATTGTCGATGTCGTTGTTCAATTTATATCCTTTTCATTACATCCAAGCTGGTAAAATTTCACCACAGAAAAAAATCCTACGATCGTAGTTGTCCAATCGAGGCACGACTTAATATGCTTAACGGAGAGCATCATTTAGCCCACTGACAAAATGAGTGTGAATGCACTCTTAAATGACATCCAGAATGTCTTCCCGGCTAACCAGCAAAGCTCCTTGGGCGTGAAAGCTCACCTGGGTCGATAGCCTAATGCCCACGAGCAGCACTGCGTAAGTCAATTGAATTTTTATGAGCTGGATACATTATTGGGAAGGTGGTAATACATTGATTCACCCTTCATAGCTGGTTGCACTACATTTACCCAGCAGAGTGCTCAAATTAGTGCCCTCCAGCTCTCTCCCAATTAGTTTCCACAGAGATGAGGTGTAAAGTCAGTCACTGGCCTCATTCCCTCACTGTCTGCACCCCCACTTCCCCCTCCCATCTTTCTGTCCCTCATTTTTTAAAATTATTATTATTTCTGTCCTCTCTCTCCAAATCTCTTTTTCCATTCCAGTCCTCCAAAGCATTTTTGGGCTTCTCTCGACATGTTCAACTTTGGAGTAATGCTCCTGTTCAAAGTGAGCAGACAGCAGCAGGAGGAGAGTCCATTAATCTTCCACAGCATGTGCTAGCAAGCTACGGTACATCTGGAGATGGCTGGCTGGAGGATACACCCTTTGAAAGTGCTGGGACTCATCACCGCTGATGTTTCCTCAGGTCATGTTGCTTGCAACCCTGACACATATGGTCCTTTTTCACTGCACCATACCTACTCGGCTCGAAACAACTCTACTGGCTATGAATGCTTTTCCTTTCCCACACTTAGGTTCTATCAGGACATTTAATTTCAACACAAACATAAATATTATATATATTATATATAAATATTAAAATATTTGGAAGTCAGTAAAAGACCCCATCGGGACCTTTAATTTGATGCACGACTTAATGGGGCTTTGACTGCAGCAAATTAGGGATGCTCCGATCATCCAGGACTGGAATCAGCTGATACAGATCACGTGGATAAAGTTTTACATTTTATCATTTATTTATGATGAGTGTTTTTAACCAGAGGTGCCATATACATGGGAAAAGTCAGGACAATTCCAAGGTCCTTTGACTGACACAAGACCCAAAACATCAGTGATTACAAGTAAAAGCAGTAATTAATGGGGGGTGGGAGGGCCAATGTGTTTTTTTTTCATAGAATTCCTGGCTGCACCCCTGATGATATGAAAATACAGTAGGAACCATAAAATCCCCTTAATTTAGACAAAAACATATTCAACTTACTTGAAGAGCACATATGCCACTGCACGGTGAAACTTCCAGAGGATGAAAGGGCTTCTGTAAGGAGACTTTGGTACATTGGTGGAAATTCCAGGTACATAAAAAAGCACTTGGTGACTCAGCGTCTTCCACTGCTGAGAAAGGCTGCTCATCTCGTCCAATGAGTTCAATTATTTTTCAGGCTGTTGGAAGGAAGATCACTTTGTGAGCCCCGAAAACTCACCATAGTCCGTCAAATGTTGCATTAACGCTTAAGCTTTTTTTTTTTTTTTTTTACAGAAATTGACCAATACTGATGTGTGGTTGATTGATAGAGCACAAGAGGTGAGGTAGCAACTCTTTAATTCAGTCCAAAAGGTTAAACATCAAGCGGAAAAAAAGGCACACCATGGAATGGTCCAACATAAAAAGATCTTCCAAACCTGGCAGGAGGAGTCCAAGGTCCACTGGGCAGTAGGGAAAACAATCCAAAGGCAGTAGTAGCAACTACAAGAAAAAAAATGGTAGCATGAAAAGCTGGATGAGAAGTTGAACATACCAAAATGTGAAGCTGTGGGAGACTCAGCGTTAAGTGATTGTCATCACTTTAAAAAAAATAACAAAACACGACATGTCCTGGGAAAGCAGGACGTTTTGGCCACCATACTCTGTAGTGCTATTCGCGACGAAAAGACCAACAATGTTTGTTAGTAGCAAAGATAGTTAGTTAGTTAGCAGTTTAGTGCCAAAAGAATTTGAATGTGACAGTCCAGTCTCTTTTTGAGCCTCTAAAAGTGCTTGGCTAAGTATTTTACGATCAATATACAGTATATACATATACACACACACGCACACACACAGACACATATATATGGAATGTAAACCATTGAATATCATAGAAAAATTTTCTGTCAGCCAAATTGGAGGATCTTAGAGTAGCATTTTTGCAGTAGATCCTGAAAAAGAGCACACTGTCAAACAGAGGATCTTTGACTATTTTTTCCGAGTAGATTCCTACAAATATTTAACCCTAGAATTGCAACACACAAGTTATGTGTGTTCAGTGATAGTTTATTAGACTATTGCACCATTGACCTTAGAAAACATACTGCATAAAGTTATTTTCGGAAGTAATGCAAAAAAAACACCTTTTACTTTACTAGTCCACCCCCTAATCCATTTATCCTGCCTTCCTGCATTGCAGAAAGCCAGAGAGAATCTGGGTGAGGTGTCAGGCCAATGTGCTGCCTCTAAACAAAAGCTGCCCTGTCCACCCCGGACCCAGATGTTCCTTATTGATCCCCCTGTGGATGTGGCTGAATGTAACCGCCCCAGAATTTTCTCCCCCCTCCTCACCCCCTGCGCGCTCCCTTGTCCTTTCACACTCGTGCCACTAAAGTCGGCATGTGTACATGTGATCATCCAGGTAAGGCAGAGATGGTCACTTCCTCTCTATCGATTACGTCCTATGTCTTCCAAAGAGCTCGTTTATGATCATGTAGGTAATGCTGCACCATAGAGATGCTGTGACGCGTTGCCCAGGAGGGGGGCAGGAAGAGGACAAGGGGGTTGTGTAAAATCGAGGTCTGACAGAAAAGAAAATGGCAAAGACAGAGAGAGTGAAAGAAAACAGGGCTGAGAGTGTAAGAGGAGGAAAACGAAGAGATCTTATTTGAGGCGGTAGAAGAGGGTGGGGCATTGGAGTTTGGAGGGTAAAAAGTGCAGGCTGAGCTCAACATCACGGCCAGCACCTTTAACAGCCTTTTTCTCAATGATAAAAACACACGACCGACAGTGGAAATATCTGCAGATTCATATCCAGAGGTATTGATCGTTTGTTTTTCATTGCCTCCGTCCCCCAAGTGATGGTCATGTGGGGTTAAATAACTTTACTTTAATGTATGAAATAATGTATAGTTTTAGACCCACTCCTTAGTCTCAACTATGTTATTGGTTTCCTCCCAAGAGGGAGTTTATCCTCGACTCTGTCGCCGTAGTGTTTGCTTATGTTGGTTTGTAGTGTTGGTTACGGCCAAGGTTTCTTTCTTTGAGGGAGTTTTTCTTTGCCTCTGTCTTGTGTCCAGTTTAACATGTGAGGTAATATATGAGTTTGGGCTTTCTTCCCTAGAGTTAGTGTATTTACTCATGCTTGAACAATGCTGATGCCAGCAACTACTACATTGGTTTGTAGGGGTAAATAAACAAATAAACACTACAGGTTCTCAATAACAGTGTTTATGTCATGCCCTGGGGGTCAGCTTGCATGACAGTTCTGAGTCAGTCTGTATGGCACAAGCAAGCCTGTGACTCCCCTCGTATGCTTTATTATTATTATTATTATTATTGTTGTTGTACTTTTAGTTCCAGCTAGTTTTCTGCCGCTTTTACTTTCTCATTTTCTCACACCTCCTGCTAATTTTTATTCTGATTATTTCGTTCAGCTGGTGGCCTCTTCCGTTCTGTCAGCGCATAGCTTTGTGTTCGGTTTTGTCATGCTCACGGGTCGGCAGCCCCCCTTCGCTTAGCGCGGTGATTTTTTTAAAACACCAAAGTAGGGCAAATGTGCATTTTTGAAAAGAATATAAAATATCTGTCTTGCCGACAAGTCCGTGAATGTATCTGGACTGTTTTCTGACTGCTGATTGGATGATCAAGGGAGGGGGTGGTAGGCTAGTGTAGCAGTGAGTCTCACTGTGTCGGAGAAGAAAAAAAAGGTGAAGGAGTTTTGAGTTGAGTCTGAAAGAAGTTACTGCGCAGTAAAATAAAACAATGTAATTAGTGTAAGCATGGCAATATGTCAACAATTTACTATTTTGGTGAAGAAAAATGCAAATACCAGAAAAATCTCCCGTTCCCAACAACGTCAGGAAAAGTCCTTACAGTTTTCTTTAGTCGTTTTGAGAAAATAAGGTTGGAAAGTCTCCAGATTTGAATGGTTATTGACGACAGTTCAGTACATAAATAAAGCATATTGAGCCACCAACACTGATATGCAGATATATGAACTCTGATTGGCTTTTTTTTATCTTAAAGTTGGCTAGTTTTCTTTTTAATTTGACACAAATGAGCTCAAAGTAGGTCTACACATGTAGCCGCACTTTTGTTTGTTGTTTGTTTGTTATATTACAAAAGATTACAATTTTTAAAAGTTTATAAGTTCTGTAATGTTTTGCGGTTCCCGAACATTTTTTTTTTACTATAAGAGGAGACAAAATAGCTCTTTTGATGGTAAAAGTTGCCGACCCCTGGTCATGCTAGTCGGATGTTAATTTCCGCATGCCACACGTTTGTGGCCTGCATCCCCTGATAAGACTTTTGCAAGCTTCACTGATTTCTGATTTGCTGTTGGGAATTCCATTGAAGACTTTTTACCTCCACTTTGGTCCCATCTCGGCATCCTGAGGTCATCAGCAGCACACCACCATCAGTGTCGCGAGAGAATGCTTTGAATGTCTCAAACCGTCTCAAGCCACATACCCCCATTGTCGGCTCTAAGTCGTGTCAAGCCAGTCCCGGAACCACATCTGAAGCCACTGTTAGTTCTGGCCGAGGGGCCAGAGCGGAAGGAACCGATGACCCTCCTCCAAATCTTTCCTCCGTCCAGTCCCTGGTTCTGGTTGTGGTGAAGAAGAACATCTGTAATCTGCCTTTGGAAAGGGGGCCCTTCACCCGTGCTACTGGTGATGCGCAGCATTCAAGTCAGGAGGCACAGCTCACTCCTTCTGTCGTCACGTCAGGCCGACGAGACGCTCCAGTTACCAGAGAAAGTAACTACTTCATTACTTTAAAAAAAAAAAGGTTAAGAAATGTAAAAGAATTTGGATTTTTTTTAGAACAGGTTTCACAAGCCAGGTACATAGAGAAGAATAGCAAAGGTACATGCGCAGAGGTTTTAATATTTATTTATTCTTTTTCACAAAACTAAACAGCAAAAAAAAAAAACTCTTGCAATATAAAAGAAATAAATCACACTTTCACACAACTCAAGACAACTGGTGGACATACAGTACTCCAAGTATGTTTTAAAAAAGAAAAGTAAACAGCTGAAAATACTTCTGTATAGTAATAGTACTGAATGTATTAGCAATTGTACTGTACTGTAATAGTACTGAAATTTCCTGAACAAATCCAACTTGAATTCCTTAACATTCATTCATTCATCCACCCAGCCATCCCACCATCTCAACCATTAAACCAGTGATTGTATCTTAACCCCACCTGGCCTGCTATCATTGACGGGTTTTTTTACAGTGTTTTGGGCCAGGAGTTTAGTAGAAGCGTGTGCAGTCGAGAGGTGCTTCATTACACAAGACCCGGACAAACACTTAACATGTACATTTTGACCTTTTACCACAAAAAAGTTTAAGTATACGCCGTCTTTCCCTGTCCGGACTCGCCATCTCTGATAGTTTGTGTGTGTGCTTCTACGTAAGTGTCGGTTTGTGTGCAAACACCCGCCCACCTGTCTCTGGTTGTCTTAACATAAGGTCTTATCCAATCATCATTACTTATGCGGTTATCTCTCGCCCCTCCTCTGCCCCCTCACTAAAGGGGTAAAACACACACTTTTGGAGCACTTGTGTCTGTGTGAACCAAGTGAGAGGACCACTTCACGGCTTCAGTAACTTGTAGTAACGGCGTGTTGGTAATGGTAACGGCGTTCTAACGATAGAAAAAATTTTTAGTTAGATTACCAGTTACAAAAAAAAAGCAACGGCGTTTATTTTAACTCCGGTATTCCCATCACTGCCTAAGAATACTGTTACGCCCTGTGGGTCAGCCTGCGTTTGTTTATTTTCTCTTACATGCCTTAGTTCCAGTTTCCATGCCATTATTTTGTTGTACTTCCTGTTTTGTTACAGATAATTTTCTGCCGCCTTTACTTTGTTTTCTCGCACCTACTGCTAAATTGTATTTGGATTATTTTGTTTAGCTGGTGGCATCTTCCCGTGTCGGAAAATGCTCTGTGTCTGGTTTTGTCATACTAGGTGGATGTTTGTTTTCACTTGCCACACGTCTGCAGCCTTTTGCAAGCTCCTTGCTTTCTGTTTTGCTGGTGGGAATTACATTAAAAGAGTTTTTACCTGTACTTGGGTTTCGTCTCTGCATCCTGAGACCAGCACACCAGCACACCAGCACACCACGTCGTGAGTGCTTTAATAATTAATAAAACTAGTGTATACCTGTAGACTTGCTCCATTTTGAGTTGAGTTTTCTTCCTGAGAGTGAATTGTTTCTTGCCTCCATGGCTAAGGCGCTTATTCTTGTTCATTTTCTGTGACGATATATGGTTTTATACCCACACCATAATCTCAGTTCTGTTTTTTTCCAGAGTGAAAGTTTTTCTTTGATTCTATCGCCCAAATGCATTATTTTGTGTGACTTTAGTGGCATACTTTGTCATAGTAGGCATAGTTTTTCATGGCATATGAAATTATCATAAAATGACCACCATTACTGACCATTATTTCCAGCACTTCTACTAAATCATCTGTACCTAATAAAGTGACCCATGAAAAAGCATGGATTTAATCTTTTCTATACTTCAGGGCCCCTTTAATGGGTCTGCATGTTCTACAATGTGGGGGGAGGGTGAAGGCGGGTGAGTGGGGTAGGAGGGAGGTGCCTTGGAAAAATAACACTTCTGGAATGCCCCCTGCAGAGCTAAGACTTGAGGATTGGATATGTGTTTATGGGAGCTTCTTGGCAGGAAGAGGCACAGTCGCGCTCGTGCATAATGGAACGGCAGCGGAATGCGCTGCAGCAGGGGGAACATCCTGAGTCAAACGGGAGGCGATGCTGGGGTCGTAGGAGGAGCGAGACTTACATAAAGGGCACTTTTTGAAAAAATCCGGATCAGTGTCTGCGTCTGACAGAACACAACATGGCTGGCTAGATTGTTCCTTTCACACCCTAATTAGAAGACCATGTCCTGGAGAACATCTCACAAGCAAGCCTATGACTCACTCCTCGCTCGCTGACAACCCTAATGTGAGAGCCTCAACTGTGGCGGCGTGTTTTTTTGGGGGGGATGTCGGTGAATACACCATTGCGAGTATTCCTTCCCCAGGCTGTGCATTAGGCCGGATGCCATGCACCTTCGCCCACACGCCTCCCACCAACCGGCGCCCATATATACAAATATATGGAGGGCCCAAGCTGCAAGCAGGCAGATAAAGACAATCTCATTGATGTCGCTAGCAGCTCACTTGCTTGAAAAAAAAGAGACATCTCTGACACGATGTTGCCTGCCTGGCTAGCAAATCAGATTAAGCATCACAAAAAATATGAATTACTTGCACTTTGCTTACAAATATGCTGTGATCACCTGTTGCAAAGTACCATAAATGAATAATCAAGTCTGGCAGCTGGCGGCAGTAGAGCAACCAATGCCTTCATGTATCAGCAACACAAAGGAAGACATTTGTTTGTTTGCTTAGGAGTAGGATTCTGCAAAAACTACACATATATATCTTATATTTCCATAGGCGGGGTGACAATAGTATGGGAAGTAGAATTGTATTTACTCTGAGTAGTCAGAGTACAACTTCAACTTGGATAGCACTCTAGATTTACAGTACTATCTGTTGAAAATGAGTGGACATCACACCATTTTAAAATAAGGGACCTTTTTGGAGAACATAAAAAGAAATCCCACCCCCACGCACGAGTAGCGTCACCATTGTCACCTGTAGTAATTACCTGCATTGGAGATAAAGTACGGGAAATTTATTGGAAATGAATAATTGTGTCATGATGGTGGTAGGGCTGCATGAATGTTGCCAGCACTGGAGAAGCTGAAGCTCACTGAGAGAAAAATCAACATCCATTGTTGAAACTTACAGTAAGTTCTCCAAGGGAGGGTATCTCGCTTTGCTTCACAATGTCATAGTACATGTTGGAATTCATTGTTTCTTCTAAATGATCAGCATCTCCCCAGAAGCACTCCTACAGTCCCAGTCCTAGACGCTACCACTATACTAGATAATTATCTTGCTACTCGCTTGTCGCAAGCTATTTGGACAATAATGGCTTTGTGTCGAGTCATTTTCAGTACACAGGCTGTACATTGACTACTCTAAAGTATTCAAGTTTACTTTCTATAATATTGACACTTAAGATACACCGTCATAAAAATTGCTGAATTGTGAGGTGTCTAGTCATTTTTTTGAGATACTGTATATAATGTTGGCGTATAGTGTATGTACAATGTGTGTGTTCAGGCAATCTCACACGGTGTTTCTGAATGAACCGACCTTATCAATTATTCAGCGAGATCACCTTCCCTCCACTGTCTCTCCATCACAGCCTCCCATCACTGGACCTGCCGGGCTGGATGAGGAGGTGCTGTTTGAGCCTTGTAGATGTCCTGACTGGAGCCCGAAGGAGCTTCTGCAACGGGAGGATTCATTAACGTGGTCCTCAAGAGCAGAGACATAGGGGAGAGGATAACAAGACCCCAGGGTGGTTAGTGTGGCCCACTTGCTGCTTAAAAAAAGAAAAAGACAAGAAAGAAACACACATATTCCCCTTCATCCGGACAAATCCACAAATCTTACTGTGCCAGCAAAAAAAACACACCCACTCTACAGTATGGAAAGTTCTTTGTTTACAAGTGAAAGTACAATACGAAAGTCAGCAGGTATACCAAGCTTGTTGAATCCGATTTTGGCAAGAGTTTTTCCTCCCATTGTAATGAATATTTCAGAAAGATGAATAGTTAAGAAGACATGGACATTTGGAATCAATGACACGGTGTGAATTTACTGCTCAATTTAGTGCTTTGTCATGATTGATCCCACTCAACATTCTCAGGATATTTTTCATCCAAAATGCCTAGCAGAAGTAATTCCACTTGTTGTCAGTCTAGACAAGCATTGGAAAGCGGAAGATGACGGAATCCACTGTGATTGGTCATACTCCCAAGCACTCCCGAGGCCTTCTAAACCTCACTTCCTAGGTGGTGCAGGAGTTGAGCGTAAACAGCAATTTATATCTTCAAAATGTCCGCTTTAAACAGCTAGTAGGAGCTCCAGACATGGGTGAACTTGTTACTTGCATGCATGCAAATTACTCTCCCTGTATGCACACTATATAATGCTACACAGACAATCGTTTTTGTCCGATTATTTACACAAACTAAAGACAGTTTGGACACTGATGAATTGTTACTTACAGCAGTTTCTTCAACACGACCAAGTAACGTTAGAAAGACGTCAGGCTTCAGCAGTTTGGCGGATAGTCCTGTTTTGTATTGCTAAACAAAATTAGCTTTCCCTCACACCCAAGCAAACATTTCCTAGGAGCTATTGCTCAACGTTGCCCGTATAAGGAAGTGCAAGTTTTTTGACACCAGTGGAACCAGTGAAAAAAAACTGTAAAATACAGCACGCATAGCCATTCAAACCTGCTTTTAGGGCTCACTTCCACACAAACCTCAGTACCTGACATGTTGGCATTGTTTTAACACGAGAATTTAACATTGTAACAACATTTATAGGTCAGAAAAGCGGAAAAGCAAAATAGGTCCACTTTAGGTTGAATTGGTGGGAGAAATTTCAAGTCAATTTCCATTATGGTGTGATGAGTATGACCTACCCAAGCTATCTAAATGTAAGCTTCCAATCTAAAATTTAATAGCAGGCTTTCGATTGATCAAAACTGAATGGTTTACATGATTTTTATGTAGAGCACATTAGGGCCAGAACTGTATGCAGTGACAGCGTGAGTCAAATTTTCAAAAGTTGAGGCTTAAAAACAGTTCAGTTTTTTGTAAAGCCAATTAAACTAGACTGAACTAAGAAATTTCAGGTCAATCAGAATTATTGTGGTCCCAGTTCTGAATTGTTGAATGAAGATTTGGGGCCCCTGTTTGGCCAAATGCCACGGTCGAGACAACTTTTTTGTAAGGCTTTAAGCCAGGGATCACCAACACCTTGAGTCACTAGTCAATCTTCAGGACTTTGCTGGTAGATCACGAGAATATTAGAAAAAAACATTATATTAATGCACCCCCCTCCCAGAGAGTGACCAACAGGTGTACATTTTGACTGCTGAACACGCCCGCCAGGCATGCAACAAGCAAGCTCCAGACAGGAGCCTAGTCTTTAAAACCTGGCCAGAGGTACCAGCGGACGCAGACCAGCTCGCTTCGCCCCACAACAAGTCTTTAGGTTGAGGCTCCTCAACCACCAGCACTCATCCTCGAGACTGAGCCAACAAAATCTTGCGGAGGGTCACAGCTGGGACCAGGAATTTTGGGCTCAAAAAGGTTGGTGACCACTGCTTTAGGCCTTGCAGCAGGTCTTACATCTTGACATACAGTATGTGTTCCTATGGTAATAGTAATGGTTTAATTTTATTTTAACATGCATATAAATGACTTTGGAATACATCACTTAATACAACAGCCAATTCTTTGTCCAAAAACAGAAGGAAGATGCAAAGCTTATTTAATCCTACCTCCGTAAAATCTTTCCCTATTTCAATAAATTTGTTCACTTCATTAGGCTCACGGGAGTATGCTGGAGCCTAGTAAGTTTAAAATACATAAATATGGTAATGTGCCAGTGTGATAAAATAGTAGGCAATGTCCTTGTCATGGTAAAAAAAATTGCATAGCAATCATAATGAATGATAATCCTACTCAATAATAATAAATTGAATAATTAAATAGGATGGAACATTATGGTGAGTACAGGCAATGTACCCGCAAATTTGTGATAAGGTGATAGTGATTAGACCCAGCATTGACAGTAAAACAGTCAGAAGAGATCATAGTTGGATCATGGATGAGTGCAAACAATTTACTCTCAAAGGTATTAGTTATTAGGCGTAGCAATGAGTAAACATAGAGTAGCATTGGATGAACACAGAAGTTTAGGATTCTTCTTCCTTGTATTTTGTAAACATCATGTTTCTAGAAATCACTCATTGTAGGGCTTTGTTATAGTTCCTTACTCGGGCTGTTTCATAATTTGATTCCACAAAGCAAAGTAATAATGTTTTTTAGTACGTACTGGCTATCTGCAAAAATGAAGAACATTGCAAGAGTCACGCACCTGGTCCGCACGGATTTTCAAAAGC
Organism: Oostethus manadensis; assembly: GCA_024372805.1. Taxonomy (NCBI): domain Eukaryota; kingdom Metazoa; phylum Chordata; class Actinopteri; order Syngnathiformes; family Syngnathidae; genus Oostethus; species Oostethus manadensis. The sequence continues at coordinate 1,198,811 of QODF01000079.1, read as the reverse complement.
AAGTAGGAGGAAAACTTTGCACACCGCCAGTTTGCAAGGGCAAGGCCGAGAAGGAGTGCAGTCCCCCTGGCCAACACTCTTACTTTTCCCAACAACCAAGGATGCATGGCGTCTGCTCCCATAGCATATCCAACATTAATGCTCCTTGCCCGGCCACAGCAGGAAGCTCTTTCTGTTGAACACTTTGGTTCTCCCAGACACGATAGCTGTACAATAGCGTTCAAAATAATAGCAGTCCAATGTGAGTAACCCAATTAAGTACTTTTATAAGTATATTTGTATTGCTACATGGCAAACAAACTACCAATACGTGCAGTAGATTCTCAGAAAACAAACAAGACCCAGCATTCATGATATGCACGCTCTTAAGTCTGTGCAATTGGGCAATTATTTGAAAGGGGTGTGTTTAAAAAATAGCAGTGTCTGCCATTGACTTTACAAACTCAAAACTATTTTGTACAAACTTTTTTGTTTCTAGGATTTTGCCATCCTGTGAATCATTAAAATATTTAGTTGTATGACCGCAGTTTTTTTTAAATAAATGTTTTACATCTGTGTGGCATGGAGTCAGGCAACTTGTGGTACCTTTCAGCTGTTATTCCACTCCAAGATTCTTTAACAACATTCCACAATTTGCTAACATTGTTTGGTTTTGCTTCAGAAACAGCATTTTTAATGTCACCCCACAAGTTCTCCATTGGATTAAGGTCCGGGAATTGGGGTGGCCATTCCACAACATTAATTTGTTGGTTTGGAAGCAATTTTGCTGGTTTACTAATGTGTTTGGTTTCCATTGTCTTGTTGAAACACACATTTCAAGGGCATGTCCTCTTCAGCATAAGGCCATCATTGTCAATCATTTTTTGTCATGCCCCCCCATGCGACAGAAATGTTTTACGCCCCACCCCCGATATAAAATGCTATTGAGAAACTTTCCATTCCATTCCATTTTCTTCCGCTTACCCGGGTCTGGGTCGCGGGGGCAGCAGTCTCAGTAGGGAAGTCCTGACTTCCCAGTCTCCGGCGACCTCTTCCAGCTCCACGGGGAGGACACCAAGGCGTTCCCAGGCCAGCTGTGAGACATAGTCCCTCCAGCGTGTCCTGGGTTTTCCCCGGGGCCTTCACCCGGCTGGGCGTGCCCGAAACACCTCACAAGGGAGGCGTCCAGGAGGCATCCGAACAAGATGCCCGAACCACCTCAACTGGTTCCTCTCGATGTGAAGGTGCAGCGCCACTACTCTGAGCTCCTCCCGGATGGCCGGATGGCCGAGCTCCTCACCCTTATTGAGAAACCTTATTATATTTATTTGTCTGTACTGTACAGACTAAACTTGAAACTGAAACCAGGAAAATGCAACAAAATGGAAAGCTGTGAAGTATAAAAAACATATTCAAGAGTCAAATTGCATGTTCAGTACAATAAATGTGTACATGTTGGCAAGTCTGCACTAACTCCCAACTTCTTTCGCCCCACCCGACCTTTCAATGCACAGCCTAACATGAAGCACGCATGAGTCGCACGCCGCACTCACAATCAAAAAGCTACCAACAGCGGGCGAGCGGCAAGCATGATGGTGTCACAAATCACACGCTCCATAATCATTTGCTAGCCACGGCCAACAAATGTCCCAACAATTGTGGAACCGGTGTGTGTGTGGTAACACATGTTTTGGGAAGTACGATCCGCTTAAGAACAGCGCTCCCCATTGGGTGCAATGTCAAGTCAGTCATATTAATGCATTGTCTGGCGTGACCTGTTAAAATCTTCTTTTTATAAATAAGTCATTTTAAAAGTATTCTGGGTCTCCTATCCTGGATGAAAAAGTAGCCAATATGCTCCACACTCTTGGTTGAGTCCAGTATCATTCTTCATCTAGCATTGTACTCTTGCCTATATATCACACTTCCATGTATGGAGGAGCCGTAATGACCCTAGTGGGACGCCGCCTGCAATGACGTATATGTCTTTTGGGGGGCTTGGATGTCCAACTGCATGGGGCCTCATTCCGCGGTTTCCCAGAAAGACCCCCAAGCGAACTGCTGCGGCGGTGATGTGGAGTTAAGGCTGCGGTTGGTGGAATAGTTGGCTGCTGAGAGAAGCGGGTGGCCCCGAGTCAAGGCTGAGGCTGTCTGGGCTGTGCAGCGGAAAGCTGAGAGAGTTGAGGAAGAAAGGAGGGGAGAAAACATGCAAAAGATTTTATAAAAAGGAGGGGGGGAAAGGAAACTGACAAAAAGCGGCTTGCAGAGGTGTCAAGAATTCCGATGAGGGAACTGCTGCTGCTCAACTTGATCACAAAAAAAAGTCACCTCTTCCAAGGCTGAGCAATCCCAAACACGCGCTTCTTTTGACTGAATATGGAAAAAAAGCTGAATTTACAAATTAAGGTTATGAGAACAGCTATCCAATTGTTCCCTGTCCATATGGATTTGGAAATACAACTACGTAATACGCATTCCAGACCAGTAGTTGGGAATGTCACTTGCCATGTCACTTGAACACTATCAACCTTTTGAGTCTTATCTGAAACATCTCTAATGCTCTTATTGTGTACGTACGATTGGATGTAAAATTTGTCAATAGACACTTTGCCTATAAAGAGTAACAAACACAGACACACAAACCCTGAACATGCAATGCATAGGTTCCCCTTTTTCACAGACAATTGCAAGCAAAAAACAGTTTTTTTTTAAAAACATTTCAGAATGTTTGCCTTTTCCAAATCCAAAATGCCACATTATCACATTTCAATTATGAATTTGTTTTTTTGTTGTCTTATACTCCATAATAACTCCACTTCTCAGTCTCATGACGGACTTATGCGCACGCGTTCTTCACAGCGCTAGATGTAGGTGTCAGGTCAGGTACGGGAGCACGCACCACGGAGGCACCTCGCACGCACCCCTCCACTCCCCCGGGCTTCCCAGGGCCATTGTCCATGCAGACGCAGGGCCCATGCCCCATCATGCGGCCGTGGCGGGGCTATCAGGTGCCCGTAGGCGACCCGCTCGCCTGGACCAGCCCCTCGGATCCCTAGTAGATAGAATTTGGTGAACCGGGTCGTCTGGCGGGAATCGTTCCGCGTGCACGTAGAATCGCAGCTGTCGCTCCCGAATCGGGCATGTGACTCGTCCCATCCATGCCCTGTCGAGCACTTGCTGATTCGACACATAGTTGTTCCAATGGTAGTCACAAAGGAGTCCAGTCTACGCTTCAGGTCCAACCAAGCCTCACAAGAGCAAAGCAAGGTTAATAACAACAGGGACCTGAACACGCGAACTTTTGTCCCCGTGTTCAGAAATCAGGAGCGCCACATGGTCTTGTTCAGCAAACTCACCACTCACTGGGCAATGCTAAGTCAACAAGCAACCTCTGCCTAGCACAAAGCGGAACGGTGAATGGCGCTGCCAAGGAAGGTGAATATCTCCACATTCTCCACGCGTTCACCAGCCACAGACAAGGAATTGACCGCAGAATCCAACATGTCACAGAAATACTGGACTTTTGTTTTCATCCAGGAGACGCGTAACCCCAGCGGCTCCGCCTCCTCACTCAGCGTCTGGTGCGCTCCAACGAGGGCTGCCCATGTCTCCGGAAAGATCACTGCGTTGTCGGCAAAGTCTAGATCTGTGATCCGTTCCGCACAGCGACACCGCACAGCCCACCCATCCCACCACCGCCCTCATGATTTGGTCCATACAAGCACTGAAAAGTGAATGAGCTACTACGCAGTCCTGTCTCATTTTATCGGGAAGAAGACGGAAAGCGCACCCTCACATTTCACAGCGCTCTCCGTACCCGAATACAGAGCAGCAATGAGTTGGACGAGTCGCAGAGGGATCCCACGGACCTCCAAGACCCTCCACAGGGTGTCCCTACTAACCGAGCCTTCCTTAAGTCGATGTCTGCTGCAAGAAGAACCACATCAAATTCACGGAAGTGCTTGGTTAGGACCCAAAGTGCTAGAATTTGGTCGACAGTTGACCAATTTGGAGTGAACCCGGACTGCTCAGGGCACTGATGCGCAAGCAGCTGACTACGAACCACGCCTAAGGGTATTCTGGCAAAAAACTGAGAGGAGCGTAATACTCCGATAGCATTTGCACCCTTTCCCTTCCAGAACAATGCCCCTTTTCCAGTCAGTAGGGATGACCCCCGAGTTCCATATGGAACAAATTAACACATGCAGCCGCTCGAGCATGGCATCATCGCCAGCTCTGAGCATCTCAGCGTAGTCACCATAGACACCCGCCGCCTTGCCGTTCTTTGGCTGCTCAACCGTCTTCCTTGTTTCTTCCAGGGAAGGTGGGTCACAGACTAGAGGGGGGTCAGCGGGCAGGATTTCAGGGTCCAGCGCAGAGAAGTCTCGGCTATTCTCTGCTAGGCTCCTCAAAGTATCTTGCCCAGCGGGCCCTTACAGCAGATTTCTCAGACAGGAGGTCACCGAAAACTGAGCAAACCACAGGGCACCGTCCAGGCGATCCAGGAGAACAGAGAACCCTTATGGCCCCGTAAGCGAGTTGAGAGTTGTCCGTTTGTAGGCCATTCTCAATGCTCTCACAGAGGTGACGAACCCTCCTCTCGTGATTGCCACACATAGCCCAAATGGCCACGCACCTCAGCTCCCTGTAGAGTTCGGTTGTTCCATCTAGTCTCGCTCTGCGGCACTCCTCGATGATTTCAGCAGTTTCCTTCAAGATGTAGTCCCCAGACTTCCTGGGGAGAGTAGCAATACACTCATCAGCAGCATCCACAACGCGCGTTTTGAGGGAATTCCACAGCTGTTCTGCGTCAAAGTGAGTGGTTTCTTATAAGATCTCCGCAAGCTTTCTGGCATACCCTGAGCAACAATAGGATCACGCAGGCAAGAGACAGCCGATCGAGGTCGATCGACCGACGCCCGCCTAGGGGTCCTGAATCGCACTCTTGGTGTAGCAATCAGTACCCCTTGATCGCCATGGAAAAAATGAGCACATCTGAATACCCTACAGTTATGGATCCCTCTCGCCCGTCTACAAGAATGTGAGCGATCTCTTTCTTTGTGATGCCGTCATTGGAGTGCCAAGACCAGCATCTAGAAGCCGGGCCCTCAAATGTAGGTGTGCCTTGTGTATTACATTGTTCTCACTCAGTGATTATTTCCAGTCTATATACCTAATTGCAACCTGGACGCAACTTTTTGTCCAACCCTCTAAAAAAAGAATCTCATTAACGTTTATGTTCCTTTTAAAAAACAAATGTTTCAACTCGCACTCAACTGCTGTGCAGAAAAAATATTTGAAAGAATTTTTGCCTGATGAAAAGTGTACACATTAACAAGCAAAAAACAAAAAAACAAAAAAACACTGACATCAAAAGAATTTTTCTGCGTAACCCATACTTTTTGAAATTGAATACAAATGTTTGCGTATGTTAAAAATATGAAAAAATGTGCTGCTCTTAAATTTGACTGTCTATCATGCATTGTTTTAAATATTGTTATTTGCGTGAGATCCAAGCCAGCCTGTCCACAAATTGAGTGTGCGACAAGATGTAAAAAAAAAACAAAAAACTTTTGGTGCACATAAAACTATTATTTGTATCAAGCAGCATCAGACTAAGTTAATTTGAAAACTGGCATGTTAAGAGGTCATCTAAAGTTGACTGTGTCCTATAATTTGGCAATTAATTTGGCTACATAATCATTGGAAGTGTTCTTTGAATTGTTTTATAATGGTTCTACAGGGTCCTCATATTTTGTATGTCTGGTTGACTAGTTTTTTGTTCTGGTGGAGACTAGATCTGAAGTTTGTAGTGTTCTCCAAGGTCTCAGAACTTGACAGCAGCAGCGAGTTTCCTAACAAATGATTTAATTCCCGGCCCTTTACTGGCCTCATCCAGAGCGTGCACCGCTTGTGTCACGCATCATCATAGTCATAACATTGCCTTTTGCTTTGTGTGCACTTTGGAGGCGCTACAAAAGAAACACTTTTCCCCACAGTGTTTCCAGGCACAGTGACTTGGCCATACATAATGACTGGAATGGAAGGAGATGAAATTGCCAAGCCAAGTTCCTTTAAATCCAAAGGGAGGGGGGCTTGGTGTGGTGCAGTGTATGGATTAGTCTTCCAAAGAGGAAGCAGGAGCCAAGACATCTGTGTGACTATCACCGGCTTCATCCATTCTACCACAACGCAGGATGGAGGGATTATCTGCTCACATTGCATATCACTCCCCACTATCCATGACGGGCTGTAATCCAATTTGACTCCCAATAAGCATGTACCTCCACCAAAAGATGGTAATGGTTTTAGTTGTTTTCGGATGTACTTAACATGTTACACAATTATCGAGTTGCACAATTGAACATGACTGAAGAGAAGTAGGAAAAAGCAGAGAGCTTATTTTACCTCTTCTCCATATATGAAAAATTAATGATTGTTTGTTCACCTTCTGTGTATTAATGCTGGACTGCATAGATGCTAATAAACAACATGCCCTTTTTTTCATTGAGAGAGAATTAAAATTACTGAATTTACAAATTAATTTAGCACTACCAAGTCAAAAGAATCCCTTTTCATACATAATTGCAAAAAAAAGGACATACTATGAGATTTCTACGCAGAAAACATATATTGTACGTGACAGTCAACCCTCCCGTTTTCAGATGTAGGATGCAGGATGGAACTTTTAACCCCCAGAACTAATGGAGTTGGTGTTACAGGTTTTCATTATTGCTATTTAGGGGTCTCCACACCCACTTCAAGGCTGCATTTTCTAGCCTCAGGAGATGAAGGATGAAGGGGAAAAAAAGTCAGTCCACATTATGTTTCACGCTCGCAACAATGCAGTAAAAGTGGACGATTATTGCATCACCATTCATGATGGGGATCATGCACACCATGCATGTCATTTCAAAAAATAATTAATATTTCACACATATGATAGTAAGTATTATTATAAGGTATTATAATATTATTTGATGAATAATTTCGGACTAAATATCATTAGTTGAAAATGATTAAAAGTATACTATAAATGATTATAAACAAACATCTTACCCCAATTATTTTTTATAGAAGATATTAAAATATACATATATTTTTGTATGTTTGTCCATACAGTACATGCTTGTGCACGCTAGTATATATATATATATATTATATATATATATTATATTCCATACAGTATTTTATCCATCCGTTCGTTTTCTATCCCTCTTATGCTCATTAGGGTCGCGGGTATGCTGTAGCCAATCCCAACAACTTCGTGCGAGAAGCGGGGTACACCCTAGACTGGTCGCCAGCCAATCGCAGGGCACATATAGACAAACTAACATTCCCACCTATGGACATTTTAGTGTCGCCAATTAACTGGTACGTTTGCATGTTTTTGAATGTTGGATATTCCTGAAATGTTAATCCTAGTCCATCACAAGTGTTATGTTTTGAACCTAGACAGGTGCTGTGCAAAAAAAAGTAGAATTACGGGAAGAGTGGGAATTTGGGGAGCTGCCCTGAATGTTTTAATGCTGGAATGGCTTGAGAACCATGATAGTGTTACTGCGAAATTTGAAGCGTAAAGTAGTGAGGGATGACAGTGTGTAACATCTGGCAGCTCCCTTTGCTGGTACATCGCCAACTAGTGGCCCAGCATGCACATGAGAGCATGTTTCTTTTCAACTAAATTGTTGTGTCAACAATCCCTCCTTTCCCTGACCAAAAAAACATAAAGGTGTGTAGAAGCATGCCATCATCAATGAGCGATCAGTTCATATTCATGCCAGCTAGAAATGCAGACAAAGGCTTTGTGCGGTTTCGGGCGTCATGAGAAGGCCCTACCTGAGCCAATTTGTGAATGATGTACGTTAATGCCCGAGTTAATAAAAGCCAGCTCCGCCTTTCTTTTGCTCTCCACCACTCTACATCTCCATTAGCGTCCGCAAGCCATTGATCATCATTTCTCAGCATCCTAAGTGATGCAGCGGGGATTGGAGAGGCTCCTTCAAAGAGTTTGCTTGTGAAGCATCTTAATTATGTGGAAGGTGTAGCTGGCCGGGATGGGGAGGAGGGGGAGGTCGTGCTCATGGAGGAAATTGGGAGGCAGCCACACCCATCTTTCTTTGTTTAATGTGTCTGATGGCAACA